>JAKSZT010054215.1:3731210-3785438 GCA_026826555.1 Tolypeutes matacus | reverse complement strand
TTTCTTTCTTTCTTTCTTTCTTTCTTTCTTTCTTTCTTTCTTTCTTTTTTTTTTTAAGACAAAGCTTTCTTAACACCATCCCTCTTCACAGAATTTGTTTTCCATTTTCCCCACATTTTTGTTTGCCAGAGACCATCTTCCAGGAGACTGCCAGACTCCAGGAGACTGGCATGTTTGAATGGATCTTTCGTCTACTCTCACACTCAGTCAGCAGTTTCCTAGGGAATAAAATTTTAGTTTGGAATCGTTTTTCTTCAGAATTTTGAGTGTTGGTCTGTCATATCTTAGCTTCTGATTCTGCTTTTGAAAAGTCCAGTCCCATTCTTATTTCTGAAACTTTTTCAGTGACCTGTGTTTTCTGCTTTCTCTTTCTTCCAGGGAAATCCTGGGACCCTATCTTTATCATCACCCTTCTGAAATTGCACAGCACAGTGCCTTGAATCAAGTCTCATTCAATGAGCTAGGTACTTGGTGGGTCTTTTCAGACTGGAATTTTATGCCCTTCTGTTTTGGAACATTTTCTAGTATTATTTATTCAATGATTTCCTCCTCTATGTTTCTTCTTTCTGGAACTGCTATTTATCAGCAGTTGGACTTCCTGAATTAATCCACCAATGTTCTCTTCTATTTTTCTGCTTTGTTCTTTTGTTCTACATTATAAGATTTCTTCAACTACATCTTCCAATCTGTCTATTGAAGTCTTTTATTTCTGCTTTATATTTTAATTTCCAAGAACTGTTCTTTGCTCTTCAATGTTCCTCTTGTATACCATGCAGTTCATGTATCATGGATAAAACATGTTCGCCTACCTCTTCAAGAATATTAATTACGCAAACATGTTTTGAAGTTTTCTTCTGCTCCTTGCACTGTCTTTTTTCTCTTGGTTCCTTTTTCTATTTGTTTCATCTCTGTCCCTCATGCTGGAACATTTCCTCAAAAAAATTAGATGCCTACATTTCATAAGAGGACTAAGGGATAAAGCTGATTGGAAGCTCTGTGGTTGACCAGTGGTTTTCTAGAGCAGAGGTTTGAAAACTTTTTTTAATGCAAAGCTAGATAGTAAATATATCACATTTTGTAAGGTCTCTCTGTTGCATCTTCTCAACCATGCCATTTATTTTCGTTTCCTGGCTGCTAAAACAAATACCATGCAAAGGGTTGGCTTAAACAATGGAAAATTATTGCCCTATGGTTTTGAAGCTAGGAGAAGTCCAAAATCAAGGTATGATCCAGATAATTCTTTCTCCCAGAAGACTGTGGCATTCTGGGGCTGGCTGCCAGTGATCCCTGGTCCTTGGCTTTTCTGTCTCATGGCAATGCACATGGTGGCATCTCCTTTCTCTTCCAGGTTCCACTGACTTCCAGCTTTTGGCTGCTTCCCAGAGCTTCTCTCTGTGGCTTTCTCTAGAAGACCTCCAGTAATAGGATTAAGACCCCTCCTGATTTGGTTGGGCCACACCTTAACTGATGTAACCTCATCCACAGTCCTATTTATAAGGATCCACACCCACAGGACTGGATTAAGAACACGTTTTTCTGGAGTACTTGGCTCCAAGCCATCATACCATGGTAGTGCTTTGGAATGTGAAAGAAGTTGTAAACAATACAAAAATGAGTGTGTGTGGCTGTGTGCTTTTTCCCTTGTACAAAAGCAGGTAGGGGTCCAGATTTGGCTTGAAAGCTGTAGCTTGCCCATCCCTCAGCTGTACCTAGAATCCTTAAGGTCAGAGTTTCCCTGAGCCGATTTCTCCAGAGAATAACTCTCCAGTCATTTGTCAGGGTGGGAAGGGGAGTGGGGACAGGGATATCTGGGTGAGTTGTTGCCTGTACACACAAATTTAGGGAGGGGATCTGGGAGTTCTCATAAAGGCCAGGCTATTTCAGGCCCATCCTTCAGCCCTACTTTCAGAGAATGCGAAGGATTTTACCATCAGGTGGCTTCAGAGTGACTTCTCATTACACCAATTTAGCTCATGCTTTCCCCAGTTACGAAGTCAAGTGCTGCTTATCCATCCACTTTCCACCTCTCAAAATTGAACTGACATTTTATCCTTTCTCATTCTCTCTGTTCTGTGTGGGTTCATAACATTTTTATTTCTTGACAATCATTTTGGGGGCATTTCAGTAGGATACAGAAATAACAACTGTGTTCAATCTGCTGTTTAACCAAAAGCCTCCTATGAAGTTTTACTATTTTGAAAAAGAAAGCGGGGAAGAATGAGAGGAGGGGAAGGGAAATTTTTTAAAAGGAAAAAGAAAACGAGGAAGGGAGAGAGGATAGAGGACAGGAAATAAAACACCATTTACATTTGAGGTTTTTCCCCCTAAATTCAGAGCAAAGAAATGTTAAGGCCTTTATTTTAACTTTCATTCTCTCAACATAAAAGAAAAACACACTGTAAGAAATGTAATAAAAAATAGCATTGAGAGTTCATTTTGCCTTAGAGACAGGAGCTGAAATATAGAGAAGTTTCTCTAATTCACTTTCTACATGTTTGGACTCAAAGTAAGCCAAAAAAATTGTACTAAACGTGAAATATGATTTTCAGAGGCTATTACTTCTGACAACAGTATTATTTCTGACAAGATTGCAGCACAGTCTTTTTTCTCCTTCCCCGGGAAGTTTGCAGGCAGGAGCTACACTGAGACCAGATGTAAAGCCTCAGGTGACACGCATGCTCCTCACTGAGCGTCTCTGCCCAAGTATTATTCCAGCATTCGGAGCGAGCGCAGTGGTTTTATCTGAAAGATTCCCGATTCGGGGTTTCATGCTTCGTGGCTAATTTTATACTGTTAAAATGGCACAGGGTTCTTTCAGAATTAAATGACTGTTTTTTAAAGTGCTGGTCTTCAGGGAAAGAAGAGAAAATAACAATGTTCCAAAAACAAAAGCATAGCATCACCCCACCCACCCTCATTCCTGCCTCCACGGGGCACACACAAGCCTGCGGCTTTCCCTCCTACGGAAGCACCACTACCAGGTTCACAGCTGGGATGGCTTCAGTCTATTGTGTCTGAAACCTGACTGTAGAGGGGATTAGAGCTGATCCTCAGGAACTGGGGCTCAGACAGCGGCCAGCGACCGTGTGCTGTCCTGGAATATGACCTCAGAAGGCAAGGTGACTCGAGGTGAGAAAGGAGAGCGGAGCGACGCTGGAAAGTGTCCACCTACTGGCATTCTCTCTTGTGCTGTCCAGGTTTACTTGGCTGTAGGCAAGGGGCTTCAACTTGCCATTGGGTGCCAGCCGAGCTGGACCTCTGTCACAGCAGGCAGAGGGCACAGAGTGCAGGCGGCCTGCAGGTCAGCAAGCCTCAGGGCCAAGCCCTTAGGGGCCCAGGACTGTTCTGGACCCTGGAGGTCTTCTGGGCCCTGTACTTGCCACCCCGTGCCCCCGGAAAGCCAGAGCAAACGCCCACCACGAATGTGGCCTGTGCCCCTGGAAAGCCAGAGCAAACGCCCACCACGAATGTGGCCTGCGCCCCCGGAAAGCCAGAGCAAACGCCCACCACGAATGTGGCCTGCGCCCCCAGAAAGCCGGAGCAAACGCCCACCGTGGACGTGGCCTGTGCCCCCGGAAAACCAGAGCAAATGCCCACCACGAATGTGGCCTGCGCCCCCGGAAAGCCGGAGCAAACGCCCACCGTGGACGTGGCCCGTGCCCCCGGAAAGCCGGAGCAAACACCCACTGTAGACGTGGCCTGCACCCCCGGAAAGCCGGAGCAAACACCCACCGTGGACGTGGTCACCTGGCCTGGTCACCTGCGTCTGGGCTGCTCATCGGGGCAGGGGACTTGGAGGGCTCTAGAGACCCTCTTGGCCTTGCTCGGCCCTCCCGCCTACGCCCGGTCCACGGCAGAGCAAGGTTAGCCTCCCAGGGCCTCAGTCGCTTTCCTTTAGCAACGGTGACTGTCCCACCCGTTCCGTGGGCGTCTTCACCCAGGGCTGGAGTAGGACAATTGCAGAAGACAGATGACTTTACTCTTCTGCTCCGTGAACTGGTCGATACAGAGGGAGAGAGACGTGGCAGGCGTTCCATTCCTAGGTGTGCAGCCAAGAGGCTTGAGGACTCAGATGCCTGTGCACGGCTGGTCGCAGCCGCACTGGTCACCAGGGCCAGGAGGTGTGCACAAGCCAAGAGTCCCTCAGAGGATGAGCCGACAAACAGAACAAGGAGCTCCTGCACAGGGAATATCATTCAGCCGTGAAAAGGAATGCAGTTCTGACCCGTGCGGCAGCCTGGAGGAAGCCTGAAGATGCTCTGCTGCGTGAAATAAGGCCAGACACAAAAGGTCACCTGGTGTAGGATTCCACTGATACGAAGTGTCTAGAATAAGCAAAGTCACAGAGACAGAAAGCAGATCTGAGGTTACCAGGTGCCAGGGCAATGGGACTTAAGTGCTCAGTGAACACAGGGCTTTATTTGGGAGTGATGAAAATGTTTTCTAACTAGATGGAGCTGACGGCTGTGCCCTGTGAATGTATTGAATGCCACTGAATTGTTCACTTTAAAATGGCTAATTTCATTTTGACCTAAAGGGGAAAAAGAACAACCCCCAATAGGCTCGAACGCTGGCAGCCTGCCCAGAATGACAGTTGATTCTATCAGCAGTTTGAAATTTCTCCCTTATTTACAAACACATCTTAATTTTGCATGAAAAGTAACACATGTTTTAACTAAATCTCTTTTTAATAGGTTATGGTGAAGTGACTAGGTCAGAAATGAAAACTGGGGGCTTTCTCTTTTAAAAGGAGTGCAAGATATTTTCACTGTGTGCCCATGAACTTTCCTCTCTTCCTGTTCTCTCTGCTCAAGCTATCCATCTATTTTCTCCACTTTGGGTCTCCTTTTAATTACTGACAAATGGAAACTCTGTTAAGTAACGTGTGGGAAAGGAGCCTTTGAAGAATCTCGATATAGGCACTAAGCATGATTCAAGCAGGATTAATGGCTCGTCGCTTTGATTATGCTGCACAGATCATTCTTTCCTGGATGTATGACTGGAGCATTGTCTTCAAACTCCAAAAGGAAATGGCTTGAGATATCTAGATGAAAATGAAAAACAGGCTTCTAACCAGGACTTTAGAAGATCTCAAGATGAACTTGAATCTGTACACAATGGAACCCTTTCACACTTCAGGGCATTCGAAATGTCAAATAACTCTTAAAGTATAATGTGCAGATTGTTCATCCCTGCAGAAGTCTCAAAGCTCTTTGTGCCCTGAAGAAGCTGGAATGGGAGCTGGACCAGAGCAAGGGGCCCGCGGCCCTGCCCCCGGCTCCCCGCCCCCGCTCTGCCAGCTGGTCTTCCACCCCTGCGATAATGTGTTTATTTGTCATGAGCTAATGAGCAGCTCTGAAACCCGCCACCCAACATGAAAACCAGGATTGGGGGCAAAACCACCTCCGTCCAGGCGTCCTCCCGCCTCTCTCTCCTCCCCAAAGACCTTCTTCCCCCAGTGTTCCTATATATATACAGATACATTCCAAAGGTAGAATTCGAATTGATTCTTTTTAACTTTGTGAAAAAAGAATCCTGCTGTATGCCATCTCTGACACTGATTTTATTCACCAAATATTTATTGCTAAGAGTCACACATATTGTTGTATGTTGCTGTAATGTATTCATTTTGACTGCTGTGTAATATTCCATTTTATGATTATACCGCTCTCCTATCGAAGATATGGACTGTTTCCAGGTTTTCATGCCTGAGGACAAAGCTGTATGTGCACTGATGGCAGTTTGCATGCATCACCCTTGGCTGTATACTTGGGAGTGGAATCGTGGAGTCACTGGATTCAAGAATATTTAAGGGAAGCGGATGTGGCTCAAGTGGTTGGGCTCCTGTCTACTATATGGGAGGCCCTGGGTTCGATCCCCGGGACTTCCTAGTGAAGGCAAGTGGCCCGTGCAGCGCCGAGAGCTAGCTCAGCAAGATTATACAACAAAGGGACACAAGCAGACACAGCAAATGGACACAGCAAGCACAAGTTGCAAGGGGGGGATAAATAAATAAAACAAGGATATTTAAATTATTGTCCATGGCGGCTGCACCAATTCATGCCCCAACTGGGTTAATTTTATTTTTATTTTTCTTAAACTTTTTATCTAGGTTTAATTTTGAAAACATTTTCAAAACAAAATATTTTGAATTAAGTTTCTTCTTTCCAAATGCCAGAATTAAAATTTGATGATTTATTTGGATTTTACATTTATTTGAAAACACTTTCCTGTACTTAAACAGGTGACTGATTAAACAAACAGCAGTACACACCGTGGAGTACTACTCAGCGACAAGAAAAAACAGAGCCACACACAGCTTGGATAAATCCAGCGAATTACGGTCCATGAAAAAAATCAATCCCAAGAGGTTATATACTGTGTGATTCCATTCACGTAACATTACTGAAGTACAGAATTTTAGAAGTGGAGGGCAGAGCAGTGATTCTGGGGCTTAGGGCGGTGGGAAGGGTGGGGTGGGGGGGTCTCTGGAGGGGGACCTGTCGAGCTTTTGACTGGCAGTGGGTGCACAGACGGCACAGGCGATGGCAGAAGAGAGCGCGACAGCGACAGACATGGGGGCTGCAGGTAACCGTTGGACTCTGAGCCAGACCGGGGAGTGTACCGTGTCTGTGTCCCCATCATGCTGCCCTGTAGTTTCACAAAAAGTGCCCTTGCAGGACGTGGCATCAGTATTTCTCTGCCTTATTCTCAAGTCTGCATGTGACTCTTCAATGATCTCCCCAAGAATTTCGACGAATAAAAGTGTTGCCAGATTTATCAAACAAAAAATGCAGGTCTTCTTTAGCCTAATAAGAAGGTATCAGGAAGTGTTTTGGCAATGGACGGTGGCAATGGTGGCACAAAGCCGTGAGTGTCACCAATGCCACTGAACTGTCCACTTAAACATGGTTAAAGTGGCAAATTTATGGTTTATACATAGGTTACCTTAATAAATTAAAAAAGATTTTTCTTTTTTCAGGTACTGGGGGTGGGGGATTGAGTTCCGGACCTTGTATGTGGGAAGCCGTTGCTCAACCACTGAGCCACACAGGCTCCCCTGAGTCGGCTCCCTCATCTGTTTGCTCGTTGTTTTTCTTTAGGAGGCACTGGGAACCGAACCCGGGACCTCCCATGTGGGAGGCGGGCACTCAACTGCTTGAGCCACATCTGCTTCCCCCCCCCCACAAATTTTAACAATTATCAGAGTTGAATAGGGGGGTTGGAAATGAGGCCAAAGGCAAAGCTGTTTGAAAAGCAATAGCTGGGTCCCTTTTAGGACAGAAAGTCTTCCAGAATGGTGATATACCCATTCTCCTTCCATTGCCGATGTTTTGTATTTATATACTTTTTTGCAGAGAAGTATTTCAAAATAATGAAATGTGAAAAGTGGACCGTGTGGCTTAGAGATATAAACTGGAAAAGCGTCTAAAGACTTTGATTTATGCTGTTGTGTAGCAGGCCCAGAAGCCTGTTTGCAGGCTCGTGAGTGCTCTCTGCCCCGACGGGCAGTGGGTGCCGCAGGGAGCTCTGGGCCTAAATCAGTGGCGGGAGCGGCCGTTCGTTTGGCATTTGTCAGTCCTGTTAACCGAAGGATTCTATGTTGGGAAGAAGAATGTGTAACTAAAAGTTGTATTTAGTGCTATTTTCTGCTTATAAAAATAAGATACCCTCACTGTATTGGGAAATAGCCAAAAGTATGAAGATGTAAATTAAAAATACCCATAACCTACTCTTCTCATTTCGGTGTTTATTTCCTCCCTCTTCCTACCTGTTTCTGTCTATCTGCCATCACTACGAAGGAAATGGAAAGCTTGTATTTATAATGTTTACTTTCAAGTAACTTATTTTTCAGTGGCATTTAGGAGTACAAAGCTACTTTCTTTACTCCCATATTCGTTTTTATCTTTTTGGAAAAGTGTTTGCCATTAATAACAAGTAAATCAATAAATATACAAGCAGATCTTGTGGCTCCCCCACTGGAGAATGCTGCAGAATCCCTCATGTAACAAACAGCTGGCGTGAAAAGCCAATGCTTGAGAAGCGGGTGCCTGCTTTCCTGACTTTCAGTGACGGTTCGTGTTCCTCTGCTCACAGCCCCTCAGTAGGGGCCACGTCCCTCTTCCTTCCCGGGTACAGCTCCCCTGGGTCAGCTGCTCTGGAGCAGGGCTTCTTAACCAGGGGTCCGCGAGCTTGAACCGAAATTCAAGGAAACATTACTCTTGCGGGGATGTGTTGGGCGGGTGTGATATATTTATTAAATAATACACAGTGTGGTGTGGGCTCAGTAAGGGGTCCGTGGTTTTCACCTGACTGGCAAAGGGGTCCGTGGATCAAAAGAGGCTCAGAACCCCTACTCTGGAGGATAGCTGCACACCTGGGTAAGGGACCCCTAGGTTCCCCGGATTCAATCAGACACCATAGAGCCCATATACCCACCACATTCGGGGATGAGCCATCCGACTGGGTATTTTTTCCCAGTGCAGTAATAAGCAGATATAAACTTCATCTTATATATAAAAAGATTTCCTTCCAGTGTGTGCCAGCTTTCTTGTTTGTTTTCCCCGGGGGACACCAGCATGATGCAGGTTAGAGATGCGAGGTAGAAACTGAATCTGACTGTGAAGGTGACACCAAAGGTCTGTGCTGGTTTCAGGATTCAGATTCAGATTCAGATTCTCCCAGGCCCTTCTACCTGCCTGCCCTGCCCCCGCCCATCCCAGTCTCCCTGTCCCATGTTCTAGAGATGCAATTTGGAAACGTGCAGCCCCTCTCCATGTGGCCACAAATTCCCAGGCAGGTCCAAAGAACGGAGCCAGGAGGTGGTCCAGGCTTCCAAAGGACCCCAGGGGTACAAGGTGTGGCTCGGGCCCACCTGATCCATCCAAGCCAGAGTTGATGTGCTGGCTTCCGAGAGGTCCCGGGACCATGGCACGGGGCTTGGAGGACAGCGGCTTCGTGAAACGGCAGGAACGCACGTGCTGGCTGCCTCCTACCTACTCGGCTGCGCTGGGCATTTTCCACAAGTTATGTCATTGTTAGCACAATTGCACAAGCCTAGGGCTTACGGCTTGATTTCACCTGGAAGAAATAAAGTCTCAGAGTGGCTAAGGAACTTGGCCAAGGGCTAATTAGCAGCGAAGCCTATGCACAGGTGAGAAACGCCTTTCAGAGCCTCCCTCCCTCGGCGACGCCACAGTGGGCGGGCGTGTTCCAGGCAGGATGCTGCCCTCCAGGAACCTCTGAGCTGAGGCACTCCTTCTCCTTCACAGTGAGTGGCCCCCAGGACCAGAGTCCTCTCTGCAGCCAGTCTCAGGTGCGCTGTCGTCTGCCAGTCCTGCTGCACCTTGGCCTCTGGGTGACAGCTCAAACGAGCTCTCTTCTCTTGCAGGTAAAAGGCTGCACTTTGTGGCAATAAGGGTTAGATGCCGAGGCCCTTCTTTCTGCTGATACTGTGGTTATCCTCGTTTCTATTCTGGGTTTGAGGTCCCTTTTTGGCCACTGGCGTCAGAGATAATTGGAGTGATGAGACATCAACTGGATGCATGGTCCATGCCAGACTTTACTCTGCTAAAACGAAACAAAACTCAACAAAAAGCTAAACTGAAAATCGACAGCCTGCTGTGGACAGGACTTGCCCTGGTTTTCACCCTCCAGTGCTCCGTGGCCTCCACAGCCCTGTCAGCGGAGTGCCAGCGTGCATTCCTGCCACAGCAGAGGGCCCCTAGGAGGCTTCTGGCTGAGAGGGTTGCCTGAGGCAGCACACAGCACGTCTTCCCTCCCGCTCTGCCTTGCCTTTTGGGATCTCCATCTGCCCGGCCCCCAGTGAAGATGCCCGCGGAGGACACCCTGCCTCAGGCGCCAATGACGTATATCCTCACCATGGCGACCCAGCTGGGCGGGCCTCACACAGGCAGGACAGAGAGTTCCTGATGATCCCAGCCGGTGCCGTTCCCTAGTCCCTGTGGATCCCCTATTTCTCGGCAGTGTAACTGGTGTACGTGCAGTTAGAGCTGGCAAGACGCTCACACCCACCCCTTCCTAAGGAGTAAGGGGTATTTATGGGAGGAAGGGCCACGTAGAAGCCCCAAAGACGACACTTCCCTTTCAGCAACTCTCAGTCAAGTGATTCTGAAGCAATTCCACCCCGGGAGAACGGCTCAAGCTCAGAGATGGGATGCAGGTGTGGGGCTCCTGCCACGCTGCCAGCTATTCACAGGTGTGCCCCTGCCAAACCCCGATGTACCACGGTGAAGCTGGTGGACGTCTTGGTTTCCTAGGCCACTTAAAGCAAATGCCATGGAATCGGTTGGCTTAAACAATGGGAATTTATTAGCTTACAGTTGAGGCCGAGACAATTGTCCAAGGCATCAGCAAGGTGATGCTTTCCTCCTGAAGTCTGGCTGGTGGTGATGCTGGGCTCCTCTGTCACATGGCAAGGTCACGGCGGCATCTGCTGGTCTCTCCCTTCTCTTCCCGTTTCACTGCTTTCAGCTTCTGGCTTCTGTGGCTTTCTCTCCGCGCCCCCACCTGAGTCATTCCATTTATAAAGGACTCCAGTAAGAAGACTAAGCCCCATCCTGAATGAGGTGGGTCACACCTTGGCTGAAGAGGCCTCATGAAAAGGGGCCACTCACAGTGGGCTTCTGCCCACAGGAATGGATCAGCTTTCCGTGGGCTACCGTGAGCTTGGCCAAACGGACGTGGCAACGGGTCCCACGAGCCAGCCTCTCTGCCCAGCCGCCCCAGGCTTGTGCAATGGGCACACGAGAGGCGTGACCATGGTGACGGAGGCAAGGCTGTGCATGGGCCCCTCACCAAGGCTGAGCCAGCCGCTGCCCCTGCTGAATGCCCGCCCGGACGGCCACAGACAGACCCTGACTGCTCAGTCAGGTACCCCCTCCCGAGTGGTCAAGACCACTTCGGTCAGACCAGACGCCTTGTGGCCCTTGAGGGAATGGTGCTTTGTCTTTACTGAAATGGACCCATATTCTGAATATTGGCTTGCCTTGTATGCCTCAGTGGCTCTGCCAATCATCCCCATCATCACCAGACGAAGACCCATCTTCTCCCAAAATGCTCGTTACACAGAAAGTGAGGCCATGATAGAATGCCTTCTCTTGTGCTGCCTTCATTGAGGAAAATGCATTCTCCCACTATTCTCTAATCCTTTCTAGGTTATCTGAAGTTTCAAAGACTATGAAACATGACGTGTTTCCTCTAATATTTTGACTTTCTCATTTTGCCTCCAAAGAACCATGTCAGTCACAGAATTGATAAGGTTCTTTGGATAAGATGCATAAGCCTCTGAAGAAGGAGCGTGGATGGAAAAGGAAGGAACAAAGAGTAAAGGTGGGCCAGGGAGGTGCTCAGTAAGCAGGGAGGGGTGGGAAGGGGCCAGCTCTAGGAATTCTGTCTGCAGGCAGCCAACATGGTGCCATGAAACTCAGATGCTGAGTCAGAGGATGTGTGGAATATTTTGCAGTTCCTTCAACTCACAACACCTCATGCAGGAGTCTCCGATCTCCTGCATTTCCAAGGAAGCCAACAGCCAGGCAGCCCATCGGCCTCCCCAGTGGTCTCAGCTCTCGGCCACCCCAGCCCAGGCTCCCAGGTGAGCATCTGAATGCTGATGCTAATTGTCTCCGAATGACGGCAATGGTCTCGTGTTTTAGACCTAGAAGTTTTCACTGGAGGTTTTTTGTTAGATCCATGTTCATTTCTGTTGATAAGTGTATGCAGCCTGACACACGGACTCACGCCAGTTGCCCCACTCATGCCAGATCAGCTTGTGATTTTCTGCCCACAACTTTCTTTGTTTCAGAGCTCAAAGAGAAAGTGCACACCTTCTTTCCCTCCCTCTTGTGGCTGAATGTCAGGCATCCCTGGCTCCTTTCGCAATTTTTTTTTTATATTAGTATACTTTTATTTTTTGGAGAGACCTAGCATGAGAGTAAGTAGGAAAGAGGTGATTACACTCCTGCTGCCCTTGGGATTGGGCTATTTGACCCACGAGGTGGAGTCCGTTTTGTGGCAACGAGAGTCTAAGGCTGTTGACAGACGTGCGGTGAGAGTGCGGTCTCCACCTGCGAAACCTCCACGGAGCATGCTCCCTCCAGGAGCGCCCTGACTTCAGCGGCAGGACTGCAGCTTGACTGGGAAGCACTCCGTTTTTCTTGACACCACTGTAGGTTGCAGGCCTCCACCTGGCCAGGAAAAGTTCCCTTCCACGACTGACCATCGTCATGTCGCTAGCAACAGCAGAGCGCCCAGGTATTTCCTGTAATAGCAGGACCAGGTGCCAGAATCAACTGCAAAACTGGGTTCCCTAACTGCTAGAAGCACTTTTCTATTCCTGAAAATGCACTTAGGAAAAAAAGGGACATTTATCAGAACTCAACAGATTTCCTGGGATTTTAGACTACAGCTCCTCCCACTCCCCCTCCCCCTTTTTTCACTTCATTTTGTACACTTAATAATTGTAAATATAAACAATTAAAAACTAAAAAGTAAACACAGATGAATAAATATATATTTCTCAATTAAATGTACTGGATACATATGAAATTTTTTTTAAATCAAACAATATGTTACACAATATATTTAGTTCATAGTAACGTGATCATACAGTGTTTGTCCTTTTGTGCCTGGCTTGCTTCACTCAACATAATGTCCTCCAGGTTCATCTATGTTGTCATATGCTTTACGACTTCATTTCTTCTTACAGCTGCATGATATTCCATCGTGTGAATAGGCCACAGTTGGTTTATCCATTCATCTGTTGATGGACACCTGGGTTGTTTCCAACTTGTGGCAATGGTGAATAATGTGGCTATGAACATTGGTGTGCAGATGTCTGTTCGTGTCACTGCTCTCAGTTCTTCTGGGTATATTCCCAGTAGTGGTATTGCAGGGTCACGTGGCAAGTCTATATTCAACTTCTTTAGGAACTGCCAAACAGTCCTCCACAGTAGCTGTGCCATTCCACATTCCCACTGACAGTGAATAAGCATTCCTATCTCTCCACATCCTCTCCAGCACTTGTAGTTCTCTTTTTGGCCATTCTGATAGGTGTGAAATGGTATCTCATTGTAGTTTGATTTGCATTTCCCTAATCATGACTGATGTTGAGCATTTCTTCATGTGTTTTTGCCATTTGTATTTCTTCTTTGGAGAAATGTCTATTCAAATCTTTTGCCCATTTTTTAATTGGGTCATTTGTCTTTTTATTGTTGAGTTATAGCATTTCTTTATATATCCTGGACAGTAAACCCTTATCAGATATATGTTTTCCAAATATTTTTTTCCCATTGAGTTGGCTGCCTTTTGACCCTTTTGACAAAGTCCTGTGAGGGGCAAAAGTGTTAAATTTTGAGGAGGTCCCATTTATTTTTTCTTTTGTTGCACGTGCTTTGGGTGTAAAGTCCAAGAAACCACCACCTACTATAAGGTCTTGAAGATGTTTCCCTACATTTTCTTCTACTAGTTTTATGGTCCTGGCTTTTATATTTAGACATTTGATCCATTTTGAGTTGATTCTTGTATAGGGGGTGAAATAGGGTTCCTCTTTCATTCTTTTGGTTATAGATATCCAGTTCTCCCAAAACCATTTGTTGAAGAGACTGTTTTTTCCCATTAGCATGGACTTGGTAGGCCCGTCAAAAACCAGTTGACTGTATAACTGAGGGTTTATTTCTGGGTTCTCAATTCTATTCCACTGATCAGTGTGTCTATCTTTATGCCAGTATCATGCTGTTTTGACCACTGTAGCTTTGTAATATGTTTCAAGGTCAGGCAGTGAAATTCCTCCCAAGTCTCTCTTCTTTTTTAGAATGCTTTTGGCTATTTGTGTGCACTTACCCTTCCAAATGAATTTGGTAATTGCCTTCTCTAATTCTGTAAAGGAAGCTGTTGGGATTTTGATTGGTATTGCATTGAATCTATAAATCAGTTTGGGTAAGATTGACATCTTCATGATATTTATTCTTCCAATCCATCTTTCCATTTGTTTAGGTCTTTTTAAATTTCTTGTAGCATTGTTTTGTAGTTTTCTGCATATAGGTCCTGTACTTCTTTGGTTAAATTAACTCCTAGGTATTTGAGTCTTTTTGTTGCTATTGAAAATGGAATTTTTCCCCTCATTTCCTCCACAAGTTGTTCAGTACTAGTGTACAAAAACATTACTGATTTTTGCGTGTTTGATCTTGTATCCTGATACTTTGCTGAACTCATTTATTAGCTCAAGTAGCTTTGTCATGGATACTTCAGGATTTTCTAAGTACAGGTTCATGTCATCTGCAAACAATGAGAGTTTTACTTCTTCTTTTCCTATTTGGATGCCTTTAATTTTTTTTTTTTTTTCTTGTCTAATTGCCCTAGCTAGAACTTCTAGTACAATATTGACTAACAATTGTGACAGTGGACATCCTTGCCTTGTTCCCAATCTTAGAGGGAAAGCTTTCAACCTTTCCCCATTGCATATGATGTTGGCTGTGGGTTTTTCATATATGTCTTTTTTCATATTGAGGAATTTTCCTTTTATTCCAATCTTTTGAAGTGTTTTTATTGAAATAGGATGCTGGATTTTGTCGAATGCCTTTTCTGCATCATTTGAAACTATCATGTTTTTTTTTTTCCTTCAATTTATTAATGTGGTGTATTACATTGATTGATTTTATGTTGAACCAGCCTTGCATACCAGGAATAAATCCCACTTGGTCGTGTTGTGATGTATAAATCTTTTGAGATGCTGTTGGATTTGATTTGCAAGTATTTTGTTGAGAATTTTTGCATCTATGATCACTAGAGAGATTGGTCTATAATTTTCTTTTCTTGTAGAATCTTTATCTGGCTTTGGTATTAGGGTGATGTTGGCTTCATAAAATGTGTTGGGTAATTTTCCCTCCTCTTCAATTTTTTGGAAGAGTTTAAACAGGATTGGTGTTAATTCTTTTAGAAATGTTTGGTAGACTTCACCTGTGAAGCCATCTGGTCCTGGACTTTTCTTTGCTGGGAGATTTTTGATGATGGATTCAATCTTCTTAAGTGTGATTGGTTTGTTAAGTTCTTGTATTTCTTGTAGCATCAGTGTAGGTTGGTTGTGCATTTCTAGAAATTTGTCCATTTCATCCAGATTGTCTAGTTTGTTGGCATATAGTTTCTCATACTATCCTCTTATGATTCCTTTTATTTCTGTGAGGTCATTTGTAACTTCCCCCCTTTCATTTCTGATTGTATTTATTTGCATCTTCTCTCTTTTTTCCTTTGTTAGTCTAGCTTTAGGGGTTTGTCATTTTTATTGATCTTCTCAAAGAACCAGCTTTTGGTTTTGTTGATTTTCTCTCTTGTTTTTTTGTTCTCAATTTCATTTATTTTTGCTCTAATCTTTATTATTTCTTTCCTTCTGCTTGCTTTGGGATTGGTTTGCTGTTCTTTTTCTAGTTTCTCTAGTTCAGTTAAATCTTTGAGTTTAACTCTTTCTTCTTTTCTAATATAGGCATTAGGGCTATAAATTTCCCTCTCAAGACTGCCTTTGCAGTATCCCATAATTTTTGATACAATGTGTTCTCGTTTTCATTTGTCTCAATATATTTACTGATTTCACTTGCGTTTTCTTCTTTGACCCACTGATTATTTAAGGAGAGTGTTGTTCAGTCTCCACACATTTGTGAAATTACTTTTTTCCTGTCAATTATTGATTTCCAGTTTCATTCCATTATGATGTGAGAAGGTGCTTTGTATAATTTCAATCTTTTTATATTTATTGAGAGCTGCCTTGTGTCCTACCATGTGGTCTATCCTGGAAAAAGATCCATGGGCACCTGAGAAGAATGTATAACCCGCTGAGTTTGGATGCAGTGTTCTGTATATGTCTGTTAGGTCTAACTCATTTATTATATTGTTCAAGTTCTCTGTTTCCTTGTTGATCTTCTGTCTAGTTGTTCTATCTAATGATGTGAGTGGAATGTTGAAGTCTCCAACGATTATTGTGAAGATGTCTTATTTCTCCCTTCAGTTTTCCCAGAATTTGTCTAATGTATTTTGGAGCACCCTGGTTAGGTGCATAGATATTTATGACTGTTAAATCTTCCTGGTGGATTATCCCTTTAATTAATATATAATGGCCTTCTGTATCTCTTATAACTTTTTTTGCATTTAAAGTCTGTTTTGTCTGATATTAGTATAGCTATCCCTGTTCTTTTTTGGTTCTATTTGCATGGAGTATCTTTTTCCAACCTTTCACTTTCAGCCAGTTTGTATTCCTGGGTCTAAGGTAAGTTTCTTGTAAGCAGCATATGGATGGCTCATGTTTTTTTATATATTCTGTCAGCCTGTATTTTTTGATTGGGGAGTTTATTTTATTTCTTTTTCTTTTTTTTTGATTGGGGAGTTTAATACATTCACTTTCAATGATATTACTATAAATGCATCATTTACTTCCACCATTTTATTCTTTGGTTTTCATATGCCATATCATATTTTTGTCTGTCTTTTTAATCTTTTGGTTATCCTTTCTCCATTCTTTCTTCTGTACTCTCCTCCTCTCTCTTGTCCTTTTCTTTCAGGTTTTAAGGCTTCCCTTAATATTTCCTGCAAAGGTGGATTCTTTTTTGCAAACTCTCTTAGTTTCTGTTTGTTGGTGAATATTTTATACTAACCTTCATATTTGAAGGACAATTTTGCTGGATAAAGGATTCTTGGCTGGCAGTTTTTCGCTTTCATTATCCTAATTGTATCATACCACTGTCTTCTCGCCTCCCTGATTTCTGAAAAGAAATCTGCGCTAAGTCTTACTCAGCATCCCTTGTATGTAATGGTTTGCTTCTCTCTTGCTGCTCTGAGAATTTTCTCTTTATCTTTGACATTTGACATTCTGAGTAGTATGTGTCTTGAAACAGGTCTATTTGGATTTATTCTGATTGGAGTACGGTGCACTTCTTGGACATGTAAGTTCATTCCTTTCATGAGAATTGGGAAATTTTCAGCTATTATTTCCTCAAACACTTTTTCTGCCCCTTTTCCCTTCTCTTTTCCTTCTGGAACTCACAAGACACATATGTTGTTGCATTTCATGTTGTTATTCTACTCTTTGAGTCCCTTCTGTCCCAGAAGACAGCTGTTCTGTCTTCTCTATCACTTATTCTTTCTTCTATGATTTCGAGTCTGCTGTTGTATGCCTCTGATGTGTTTTTTATCTCACCTATTGTGTCTTTCATTCCCATGAGCTCTATTACTTTTCTGTTCAGGATTTCAAGTTCTTCTTTGTGCTCGCTCAATGTCTTCTTGATGTCATTTACCTCTTTAGCCATATTGTCTTTCAACTCATTAATATGATTTTGAAAATTTGTGTATATCTCACTAATTAGTTACCTCAAATACTGTGTCTCTTTTGGGGCTTTGATATATTCCTTTTCTTGGTCCATGTCTTCCATTTTCTTAGTATGGCTCACAATTTTTTGCTGATGTGTAGGTGCCTGATTAGGATGTAATTTACTCAGATGCTCAATTTCTTTCTATTTTGTATGGATTTAGTGGCAGGAGGCTGTGTGTTACCACTGCTCTTTGATTCTTGGCTCAACCTGGATTGTTAGGATTGTCCCTGCTAGTTGCTCAAAACTGGGCTCTGACCCAGTAACTGGTTGCAGACCCACTTCCTAGGGCCTTGGGGTGGGAGGCTTATAAAGGCCAGAAAAAGGCTCTCTTAATTGTTTAATTTTCTCACATATACTTCCTTGGTCTGCCAGTAGGTGGCACTCTTTGGCAGCTCTGACCAATGCCTGGTCAGAGTGTGTGTGTGTTGCAACACAGATCAATGTGATAGAGCTTCCTGCCTGGAGGCTAAGAGCCTTGGGATTCAAACTTTCTCAGAGATAGTTCTCTAGCCTCCTCTGGCAGCCCCCTCCCTTTTCCCAGGTAGGAATAATTCCACTCTCCTCTGTGTCCTCAACAATCAGTCCTGGTTAGTAGAGAAGGAGATTGGGAGGGTTGTATATCTTTAGCCCCTTGCTGGCTCCAAGGCAAACAAAGGCTCTGCCCCACCCAGCCTGGAAGGGCTCCTGGGACACAGCAGACCAAATCTGTGAGTCAAAATCTGAGTCAGCCTTAGGCTGTGTCCCTTTTTCTCCCCTTTCCTGGGGAGGTGCATCATCAACAATCAGTCCAGGCTAGAAGTGAGGGAGATTGAGAGGGTTGGATTCCACCAATATCGTGCAGGTGCCCAGGACAAACCACGGTATGGTTCCACCCAGCCTGGAAGGGCGCGTGGGACACAGCAGACCAAATTTGTGGGTCAGAAAGTGGGTCAGCCTTAGGCCGCGTCCCTCTCTCTCCCCTTTCCTGGGGTTGTGGATCCCTGAAGCCCCCTTCCTCTGTAGCCCCAGGCCCAGAGGCCTGAGAATTACAATGTGTCTTTAGTGCAGGTGAGAGTGCCGGCAGCCAGCGGCTGGCTTCAACTCAGAGTTCTGTGATTCCCCTCCTTTGTCCCTCTCTCCTCTGGGCAGTGTCAGGCCTTTGCCTAGTGTCCTAAACCCTAGAAGATCTTTTCCCCAGGCTGTTTCGGCCTCTCCTCTAGCTTTTTCTTAGGAGGAGAAGACAGTCCCATGTCTTTCTAGTCCGCCATCTTCCAGGAAGTCCCGGTAACTATTATTTTAATGAAGGTCATTTCAAGACCAATAAAAATATTTAGTAGGTGTTTCATTTTTTTATTCAAAATTTAAAATTCTTTATTGGCACTCATGGAAAAAAAAATTTCTACATGTATATTCTACAGTTTTTGTTTTGTTTTTTTTTCCTTTGGAAGAACTGAGGATTAAATCTGGGACTTCGTACATGGGAACCAGACACTCAAAGCACTGAGCTACACTCGCGTCCGAGCGGTTTTCCTTTTTGTAAAGCATGTGGACACAGCTTTCTAGCCGATCAGGAAAGCTGTTGAAACTTCATCAATTCACTCTGATGTAAGTTATTATATTATAGCCTTTCCAGACCCAGTAACTGATATGTGGCTAAGAGGGCTTCCTCTTAATTATTTACACCAGAATTTATTAAAAATTTCTAGGTAAGTCCTTTTGCTATAGGAAACATGATGCTTTTTTTAAAAAAAATAAGGAAACAAGAGTGATACCTTATTTATGCCCTGTCACACTAAATACCAGACTTGAGGCCTTTTATTTGTACATTTATTCATTCACGAAACATTTAGTAAGACAGCATAGGGTGGTGGCCAGCAGTGTAGCTAGGAAATCTGTCGTCTGGGTTCAAATACTTAGTCACCTGTGTGAACTAAGGGAAATCGCTTCATCTGTCTTAGCCTCGTTTTCTTATCTGCAAAAGGGGTGTTTTGGTGCCGTCTGCAGGGGACATAGGGTGCACTGCTCAGCGCAGACTTGGCGTGGTGCTCGCTGAATAAAGGTCCCGCGGCGCCGGGCACCAGAGGTCAGGCTTGCACCACGAACGGCACAGGCCGCGTCGCTCCTGGGGGCTCGCCGCCAGCTGGCGCTCCGTCCTCTCTCTCTCCATTCATTTTCCTAATTTCCCAATCCTGTTCCTATCTTTGCCTGTTTGCCTTTACTTTTCTCCCCTGTCCACACAGAAGCGCCCTCTGCGGGTAAACCTTGTCCTGGATCTGGGGGCACAAAGGTGGAGAAGGCGAGGTCCCCGCCCGGCTCGGGGGTGCAAGCCCGGCGGCTGGGGTGGGCCACGTCGGGGCTGCTCCGCCTCTGCGGTGAGGCCCACGCGGCGAGTGGAGAGAAGAGCAGGGCGCGCGGGGCCTCGGCGTGCGGGGGCTGCGCCCGGTGCCCTCCCGGCCAAGCCGTCAGCTGCACCGCCCGGTGCCCTCGCCGTCCAGGGCCGCCTCCGCTGCTCTGTCCGCCGCGGGCACTTCCCTGCCTGACGACCGGGGAGACTTGCCCCTCAGGCTCCCAGCTCGCGCGCACGGCACGGGGGTGCACGCCGGCCCTGAGCCGGGGTCCCTGCCCACCTCCCACAGATCTCCCCATCTGAAGAGGGGAGGTAAAGAAAACCCAAAATCGAGTGGGAAAAGGGACGCTCGGATAACAAGACCAGCGCGGGTTGCAGTCTGTAGGCACCAGCCGAGCCGCTG
This sequence comes from Tolypeutes matacus, assembly GCA_026826555.1. Lineage (NCBI taxonomy): Eukaryota > Metazoa > Chordata > Mammalia > Cingulata > Chlamyphoridae > Tolypeutes > Tolypeutes matacus. The sequence continues at coordinate 3,765,337 of JAKSZT010054215.1, read as the reverse complement.
CCCTGCGCGCTGCCGACGGGCCACACGATCAGGGGGAGGTTTGCACCGGGCTCGGGTAGGAGGCAGAGCCCGAAGGGTGGGCTGCACAGGTGAGAAGCCCGGGGCACGGGTCCTGGGCCGGGAGAGCCCGTCCCGGGAGGGCGCCCAGGCCCGAGCCTGAGGAAGGGGATCCAGGAAGAGGTGGGCTTCGGAAAGCGAGGAGCTGGGTGTGCGCGCAGGTGCTGGGCTGTCTACGCTGGGGTCTACGCTGTTTCCACGTGATCGAAATAATTCATATTCCTGCCCCAGTGTATGGCAATCGCTGTTGCTGTCAGCATCACCGTTTGCCGCTATCAGACGGCTTCACTTTTTGCTAACTTGTGGGTTTTTGAGTTTTCCTAATTTCTAGGGAGGTTGAACTGGAGAGCTTGAAAACAAGGTACTAACTAGGAAGTTTCTGCATTTTTAAATTGCTCAAATCCTTTGTGGTTTCTCCCTTGGATATCATACTTAGACTTTTCCCACACTAAATATATAAAATAATATAAAATTACATGAAAATTCAGCCATACTGCCTGTTAGTTCTTTTGCATGTTTATGGATTTTTAAATGATTTTTACATATATTTTTTATATTTTTAAAAGATACTTAGATTACATAAATGTTACATTAAAAATATAGGCAATTCCCATATGCCCTGCTTCCTACACCACCCACATTTTCCCACATTAACAACATCCTTTATTAGTTGTGGTACGTTCGTTACAATTGATTAACACATTTTGAAGCATTGCCACTAAGCATGGATTATAGTTTACATTGTAGTTTACACTCTCTTCTGCACAATTTTGTAGGTTATGGCAAGATATATAATGGCCTGTATCTGTCATTGCAATGTCATTCAGGACAATTCCCAAGTCCCGAAAATGCCCCCATATTACACCTATTTTTCCCTCTCCCTGCCCTCAAAACCTCCAGTGGCCACTGCCTCCACAGCAATGAAATAAGTTCTTACATTCCTAGAATCGCAATGTCTATAGCAGAATACCAATAAGTCTACATTAGTCCATAGTTCACTTCCAATCCAGAGGATTCTGGGATGGTGATGCCCACTCCACCTCTAATAGAGAGGGGGCTTAGATCCCATGGAGCAGATGGATGGGACTATCTTGCTAGCAGATGCAGACTCTCTGTTCCTTGAGATGGTCATTGTCCATCATCATCTCCTTGTTAGTTGTCCTGGGTGAGTCCAATGAAGTAGAAGTAGATGTTGCAACTCTGCTGAGATTCAGGGCTCAACTGACACATGAATGGATCAAAGATTTAAGTCTCTGGGACATATAATTAACAAGTATAGTGCAAATTATAGGTCCAAATAAAAGGGGCAGAAGAGCCATGTGTAGGGAAACCACAACTGAGTCCAACTCTGTCACACTGGGGAGCAAACTTCTTTGAAGACAAAATGAAAAAAGTAAGACACTGGGGGAATAAATGGAAGTGTATATACACTGTATATACAAGACAGCAGCTCTTACAGTGATGAAAGACATAATGTCAAAAAATTTTTAATATTTTTTTTTTTTTACTTTTCCAAACTTTTTTATTTAAAAAAAAAATTGTCTTTATTTTTCAAAAAGATCATTAGTTCATTTTCTTATTAATTGTATTTGGTTATTTTGTTGGCTTTATTTTTTAAGAAGTTTTGCATCATAAAAGGTTACAATTATGAAGGGGAGGATCATTGGAGTGGGGTGTCAGTGATGGGGGATACATGGGAGGAGGCTCACCTGGGGCGTACCTATAAGGCATATAAATGTGTTCAAGTGTTCATGGGGCTTTGTCATGGTGGGTGGAGATTCACACAATAACCAAAAGAATATCCAATTCCCATTCTGGGGAGCTCTGCCACATTCTCTAATGGGACAGCAAGAATCCCCTGAGTACAGGGGCAGTGACTAGTGAAGGAGGATGGACCACTGACAAGCCCTTGATATTGATGACTGTACTTATGAACCTTTAGTTTTGAAGTTGAAACTTAGCCTAGTATTATAAGAGTTACCTCCTGAGGGCCTCCTTGTTGCTCAAATGTGACCTCTCTCTAAGCTGAACCCAGCATATAAATGCATTACCTTCCACCAGTGTGGGACATGACTCCTGGGAATGAGCCTTCCTGGCACAGAGGGATTACTACCAAGCACCAACTAGCAATGCAACTGGAGAAAGACCTTGACCAAAAAGGGGAAAAGGTAAAGACAAACGAGTTTATATGGCTAAGAGACTTCAAAGTAAGTCGGGAGGTCATCCCAGAGGTTATGCTTATGCACGTCTCAGCAGGATCTCACTGACTGCCAAAGTAAATACTACCTCAAATAGCAGAGCTCCTGAGGGCTCTGGAGACATCCAGACACTATAGCCAGGGCAGAAACTCAGGAGTTTGGTGCCTTGCCAGTGGGCCCTACTTTGGAATTTAATGATGTGTTTTAACATACAGCTTTATTTCACCTAGAATTTATCTTGATGAAAGTTACAAGGTAAGAACCTAATATTTCTCCCCTCAAATAGCTAGCCATTTATCCCAATATAACTTAATTAATAATTCAACCTTTACTCACAGGTGTCATCTTTATAATGCATTTGGTGGGGAGGACATGAGACCTGGCTGTGATGCTGGCATCCTAGGGAAAGGCAGGACTAGAAGTCTCCGTGAGGAGTCGTCTACACACCTAGCGTACTTCCCTGGCGAGCAAGTGGAGCTTGGAATGGCTCCATTCCCCGGGAAGGGAGGAGACCGAGCCCAAAGAGCTCGAGAGAAGGTGAGAGAGAGCATCGGATTCAGCGGCAGCTGCTGAGACGCATGAGGGTCTGAAAAGCTGGAGGCCTGGGGACGGTGGTTCTGAGGGCACCACGGAGGTGGGCAGTGCTGTCCTGGGGTGTCAGAATGCCACATGAGGGAGATGTTTGAGCTGGCCCAGGTCGGGGTGTCACCAGGAGCTGTGGAGGACAAGGCAATGGAGAAGGTTTGTCAGACTGAAGCTCCATGGGAATCCCGACGGTGGAGGCAGGAAGTAAGGGAGGAACCAGCTGCCTGAACACGGGGGTGCAAGCCCGGGGAAGGGAGGGCTCGCTCCTGCCTCTGCCCCTTGCTGGGGGTCCGGGAGAGTGGGCATGGCACTGTGGCTGGTTTAGTGTGTTTAGCACTAAAGACCAGTGGGTCAGGTCCAGTCTCTGCTTAAGTCTGCCTGCCCGGCGACACTCAGTCCCCAGAGAGGCCGCTGGCGTCAGCCACCTGCACGACAGCGTTCCTGGCCTGTCGTCAGCCATTTCATTTCTATGCCGCCAAGTAGCCCTCATGCCCGTGATCCAGCAGGCACACTGCGACACCCTGAACCCTGGGGCGCACGCGCTCAAGGCCGCATCCTTCAACCATTGTCCGATAGCCTTCCTAAAAGGCTCACTTTTGGGGTGCCAGGGTTGGATCCTACAGCAGTCACAGACTATAACATGGGGACCTCCAAGAGCAGCTAGTTCTCGCTCCTCGTTGCACAGCGTGCGAGCCGGGCAGCTTCAGTGGCCTTCCCGAGGTCGCGCAGCCTGGCACCTCCGTTTCTGGGACATGGAAGCTCCCTGTCAGCATCTGTCAGGAATCTACGGGAGCCACTGTCACCCCTCCAACGGTGGCTGTAGAAAGTTCTTGTTTCCTCCATTTAAGGTGCGCGCAGACAAGTGCATGCATCAGTAGGCGGTCGCTGGGCGTTCACCCCTGCTCCCCGCCGAGCCGGGCAGGTGCTGCTGGGGGACTGTTCGAGCCTATTCCTGTTGGCAGAAAGGCTCGGGTTACACAAAACACCTCATTTTTAAGGAGAAATATAACAGACAAGGGTTTCCTGCCTCTAAATGTGAGACACAATTAAGAACGTTTCTGTGTTTTACCTACTCAGAAGAAAAATGATCAGATTTTTGCACTCAGCACAGAATGAAAACAACTTCTCTAATTTTCTGGAAGAATGAACTCAAGCTGTTAGCCAAGGCTGAAGGTTAGTAGGTCTGGAAAATTGCTCAGGGTAGTATAACATTCCCACGAACAATCAGAGCACATGGTGTGTTTTTATTTATTGAAGTGGAAATGCACCCTGAGAGAATACTTTCAGAAGCATAGACATTGCATGTTAAAGTTCATGCTGCACAGAGCCCCGGGATGCTTTCTAGAAAGAGAAACTCAAAAGATTTATTGAGGGCAATTAAACAACATAAATCTACATTCATTTCAAGAAACGGGGAGGATGTCTGCAGGCTCTGGGAAGGGGTCTATGTGATTGTGCCATAGCCGACATATTTAAATGTCCCTTCCAAAGAAGGGCGATCATCTTTTCCCCAGGAATTGGCAGTGGGCGAGTCTGCAGTGTCACAGGAGGCACATGCACGGCCAGTTCTTCTATGACCGAACACAGTCAGCTCCCCCACCAACACAATGCCCTTAGAATCAAAATGCAAACAGAACACGGCCGAGACGGTGATCCGGGATGAACATGCCACCCATGAGGAGCAAGCCTGCTACAGACTTCCTACTACATTCTCCAGCAGCCAGCGTTGTCGCTTGCTGCAGGATATAAGAAGAATTATAGTCCAGGGCTCCAGAGGGCTGGAGGGCCCAGGAGAACGGGGATGGAGCTGGTGCTGGTAAAGATGGTGCGGGAGCAGTGCCAGGCTGCAGAGCTGACCATCTCTGCTATTTCTTTTCTATGGGCAAGTAAGCAGGTGAGTTACTTAACCGCAGTGGGTCTCCTGTGAAGCCGCATAAGGAAAAAAGATCTCAGGTAAGGGTAACGACACCATTGAATATGAATGCCACTACTGCTGTATTTTTGGTTTGTAACTCCACTTTTTAATTCCTACAGGATCTAAACGGCGAATGCATATGCTGTAATGATAAATCACTGGTTGTGGACACAATGCATACGCATGTAAGTTGTGACAAAAGCTACATAAATGTGGGAGATGGAAGGGCCCAGGAACATAGTTTGTGTACACTATTGAAGTTAAGTTAGTATCAAAGCAAAGGCAATTCTTTTGACTTAGGATGCTTAATATAAACTACAAAGAAAACATCAGAGAATGCAAGCTCATACAGACAAGAGTTAGAGTGCAGTTTGTCAGGGGTGGGGACAGAGTTTTTGTTTGGGGAGATGGGACTGTTTGGATACTGGAGTGCAAATTTGTAAATGTGATTAATCTGATTGAATGGTATGCTTGGGAGTGGTTTGTGACGGGAAAGTTTGTGTTGTATATATCATCCCATCATTTTAAAAAAAGAAAAAGGAACTAAGAGACAATGACAATTAAATGCAATGCATGATCCTGGGTGAAATCTAGCAAGGGAGGAGAAGAGGCTCAAAGGGCATTATTGTGACATATGAAAAACTAGAATATAGAATGTAAGCTTTATATCAATGTTAAAGATTTTGAACTTGATAACCGCACTTAAGGTGGACACATTTGTGAAAATCTTCGGTGCCTGAAAATGCACATGCACAAGTAAGTGCACAAGGAGCTGGGTGTGCACAGTGCACAGTCATGTGTTCAGGAAAGGGACTGACGGACCCAAGATGATGAGAGAGAGAGAGCGAGAGGGAGGGAGGGAGAGCAGGCGAGAGGGAGGGAGGGAGGGAAGAAGGAAGATGATAAGGCAAATGTGGTAAAATGTTAGATTGGTGGATCTGGGTATCTGGAGGGTAAGGGTATATTGTAGCCAATGTAGGAGGATTGTATTGTTTTTGTAACTGTCCTGCAAGTTTGAAAGTATTTCAAAATAAAAAGTTTTTAAGCCACAGTTATAGAAATGAGAAGTCAAGACACACTAGGAAAAAATATTTGCAAAACATATATTTGACAAAGAATTATATCTAGAATATAAAAAACACTTACCCCTCAATAATAATAAGACAAACATTCCTATAAAAATGGGCAAACTCTTTGGACATGACAGCAAAGAAGATATGTGGGGGGCAAATAAGCAGATGAAAAGATGCTCAACATCATTAATTATTACAGAAATCAAATTAAAACCACAGTGAAACACCACTACACACCCACTAGAATGGGTAAAATCCAAAAGGCTGAGCACACTACGCGTTGGTGAGGATACGGAGCTCATACTTCGCTGGCAGAAACCTAAGATGGCACAACCACTTTAGAAAACAATTTAACTGTATCTCTAACAATTAAGCATACACCTACCAAATGGCACTGCCATTCCACTCTGGGGTTTTTATCCAAGAGAAGTAAAAGCGTATGTCTATGCAAAGACTTGTAAGCAAGTGTTCATAACAGTTTTGTCTATAATCAGGGCTGGTACTAGCGTGTTGCACGACCCTGAGAGTAAGTGCTCCGTAGAGCTGCCCAGTGAGGCACCTTGCTTGCCTCCCCTGGTCTGGGCCTTGCTTATAAGAGTCGAAACCAGCAATCATTCCATGCATCCTTCGGTGGGTTGGGAGAGAGACAAATTGTGGTGTATCCATACAATGCAATACTATTCAGCAATAAAAGGGTATGTAGCCCACTGATTCTGGCAACACCTTGAGTCTGGCAACTCAAGTATCATCCTGAGTGAAAGGAGCTAGAAGAAAAGAATAGCTACTATATGGTTGCACTTACATAAAATTCTGGGAAATGCAAACTAATCTATAGTGACATAAAGAAGATGGGTGGTTGCCTGGGGCCTGGGAAGCAGGGAGTGGAAGAAAGCAGGGAGCACAAAGGGGCACAAGGAGACTTTGGGGGTAACAGAGGTGTTCACTCTTGATTCTGGTGTTGGGTTTATATCTGTACACATATGTCAAAACTCATAAACTTTTCTTTTTAATATGTGCAGCTTATTGTATGTCAATAAAGCTGTTAAAAATAAAGAGGCGTGACTGAAATTTAACACGTGAATCCTTATTGAATCCTGGTTTGGAAAATAAGACATTTTAGGAACAATTGGGAAAATGTGAATATGAACTAGTATTAGAAAATATTAGGAGATTATTGGTACTTCTCAGGTATAATAATTGTGATATGGATAGGTAAGAAAATATAATTCTTTGGAGAGTCATGCTGATTTATTTAGGGGTAAATGTGATATCTGCAGCTTATTTCAAATAGTTGAGAAAAAAAATCAATAAAAAAATGACAAAGCAAATATGGCAAAAAATATAAAAAATTGTTGAATCTAGGTATTTAGTATACAGGAGTTCATTATACTACTCTACCTTTTGTATGTTTGATAATTTTATAATAAAAAAGTTGAAAAAAATTGACCAAGCATATTTGAAATGAGCCAAATTACAAAAAACAAAAGTAAATAATAATTGAATTATCAAATAATGGATGGATTTAACTGAAGACACAGCAGAAGATAAAATTAGTAAACTGTAAAATAAATATAAATAATTATCCAGAATGCAGAGAGAAAAAGAGACAGAAAATATGAAAGAAAAACTAAGATGTAAGGAGAATAAAATAACAGGGCCTATTATATATATAGTTGGGATTGTATAAAAAGAGAAAGAACACGGCTATGGCAAAATTTGTAGAAATAATTCCTGAGAATTTTCTTGAACCTATGAAAGTCACAATCCACAAATTCAAGAAGTCTAATGAATTCCTGAAAGTATAAATGAAAATAATCTAGACTTAGCACACCAGAATGAATCTGCACGATACCAAAGCTAGAGAAGGTCGTGAAAACATCCAGAGAAAAAGGTGGGTGACCTCCAAAAGAGAGACAGCCTGATAGCTGGCTTTTCATCACCCACAACAGAAGCCAAGCAAAAAAGTGGAATGAAAGAATTTATCTGTCAACCTAGAATACTCCACCCCACGCAAATATCTTTTAGGAATAATGGCAAAATAAAGACATTTTCAGGTAAACAAAAAATGAGAGTACATGCCACCTAGACACCCTCACTGAAAGAAAGTGTAAAGTGTGTACGTCACGCAGAAGGAAATGCCAGAGGAAGGGCAGTGACACAAGAACAGGGGTAGAGGACAAAAAAATGGGTAAATATGAACAAATTAGACTGAATACAATAATAGAATAACATCTGCAGTTTAAAAAGTAGAATTAAAATAAAGAAAAATAATAGTGTATAGATTAGGAGGAAGGTAAAGATGTTGACCAGCATTAGATATTCATGAGTGCCACACTGAAATTTCTAGAGTACCCTTTAAAAGAGCAGAGACCCCTAGCTAGACTAACAAAGAAAAAAAGAGAGAAGATGCAAAAAAAAAAAAAAAAAAAAAAAAGAGTACATAACTAGTAAAAAAGGGGGGTGGGGAGGGAAGTAGGAGAAAAAAAGTCAGTCCAAAAGAGGGTAAGAAAGTAGAGAAAAATAAATGATGTGAGACAAATTGAAAGCACAGAGTAAAATGACAGATACAAATAAAAAAAAGATTTTTTCACACTGTATTTAAAAATCTGTGCCGGAAGAATGAACAAGAATACTTGTAACAGCATTGTTTGTTTGTTTGTTTATTAAAAAACAAAAAACAGACACAACCGAAATGGACATCAAAAATAGAGTGAATAAACAAATTGTGAGTCATGCAATGAAACACTACACAAGTGAAAACAAATGAATTACAGCGACGTATGTGAGCATTAATGAAGCTCACAAGCACAAAATTGAGCCAAAGAGCACTATATAGAAGAATTTGAATTTTCAAGTTCAAAGCAGCGCCAGGGAAGTAGATGTGGCACAAGCAGCTGGGCACCCGCCTGCTACATGGGAGGTCTTGGGTTTGGTTTCCCGACCTCCCAAAGGAGACGAGCAAGACGACGTGCTGGTGCTGTAACTGATGCAACAGAGGACGCAATGAAGAGACACAAGGAGGAAACACAACGAGAGACACAACAAGGGGTAGCAGAGGTGGCTCAAGCCATTGGGCACCTCCCTCCCACATGGGAGGCCCCGGGCTGGATTCCCAGCGCCTCCTAAAACGAAGAAGAGCACACAACGAAGACACAGAGACCACTCTGCAAGCTCAAACAATGGCCGGGGGGTGGGGGTGGGGGTGTTAAAAAAAAAAGCAGTGCCAACCAAGCACTATTTTATTTATTGATCGAAGACAAGGCAAGGAGATGCTTATTGTCAGGAGAGCCGGCACCACTTGGGAGGAGGGGGCGAGGGGGCCTTCTGAGCACTGGTTCTGGTGGTTTTATGGTCTGATAAAATTAGCAACTAAAAAAGGAAAAGGGGGACAAGGAGCAGCCAGCCTTCGAATCCTTCTGAGAGATCCCGGAAGAGTCCAGAAAATGGGCCCTGGGTGGCCTGGGAGGCCGGATGACCTCGACCAGAGCATCCCTAGAGGGGTTAAGGAGGGGTATTGGGGGGGGTGGAAAGGGGGTGGGCGGGACTCCGGAGGAGGCAGGGCGCCAGGGGGCTCTTAGGGCAAGGTACAGGGAAGGCTGGCCAAGAAACCGGAGGGGAGCCTGGGCCGGAGCAAGCGTCCCAGGAGGGGTGGGCGATCCGACAGGGCCCCCGGGACCCAGAGCAGGGGGCCGGGCGGGGTGGGAGCAGCAAACAGAGAGACCGGCACTTGGGGTCAAGGGGGCTACGATTTTGCTTTTAAGATGAGAATGACTACAGCAGTGTTTCCGGGCTTCCAAAATCCTGGAAAGGCGGGGAAAGGCGCGGGTGGAAGGGAGAGGGGGCGCGCAGAGGCAGGTGGGCGAGGGGCCAGAGAGGCCCAGGGCGCCCTCAGGGCTGTGGGGGGCAGCCGCAGACTTTGTGACCACTCGTGGGTCCGCAGGCTGGAGAAGATTGGAGCCTTTCCAGAGAACACTAGAGAAAACCAACTAGGACCCAGTGAATAAAAGAATGCCCCTGGAAAGTCTAAACTTGGGTGTAGAGTTTTGCTTTTGAAATGTGTTATTAATATTAAATAACTGACACATTATCTCAGCTGTCTTAATAATTCCTAGGCCATTCCTCTTTCAAATTTTCTGCCAGGAGCGTGAGGAACTTCCTAAGGCAACATCTAACACTTGCAAGGCACTGATACCTTATTTAAGGGATACGCATAAGGATATTTACCAGTCTATTTCAGTGAAGGAAAGCTTCTCTTTCTTTAAGGGCAACATGAATGGAAATTATATTTATGGCAAAAATGGCTTCTTTCTGAAAGCCTCATTTAGAAAATTTTGGGTATAATTATCACTTTCACACAAAACTGTAGGAAGTTTTTTGTTGTTGAAAAAAGATGCCAATTAATTATCATTTTCTTAGGTAATAACTGTAGGATGCCAATTTTAAAAAGTATTTTTCAAATTTCTTTGAAATAATGCCTTTTCTTTGAGACTTGAGACTATATATAGCTAATATGAACCGAGGGACAATATTACTTGCTTATTTTATTACTACTATATTTATCTATATATTCTGTGCCAGTAGATGCTATTGTGTCAGTTATTACTAAAGTCTAATATGGAACTTGAGTCTCTCGTGCTCTGGATATTATGTAAGTGACAAATGAACTTGTGTTGGCTCAAGTTATCACATGTTAGATCACCATGGTTGGGGAGCATTTGCTGCCTCCTGCTGAGCTCTAGGTATACAGGTTGTAAAATCAGGGGAAGTGAGTTCAACATAAATAGGGTTTAGATTCCTGTTATGTAAGACTATGCCATGAAGCCTGTGCTCTTGCCAGTTCCAGAAATTCTTAGCCCATAGACCCATAGACTCATAGACGGCCTTCCTGAGAGAGGAATAATCCTCCTTTCTGTGGCTGGGTTTAGGTGTGATGAGGTGCTTCAAAGTGAAGCCCATGAGAAGAGGAGATGAAGGTGGGAGGGGAAGGCAGAAAAGCACTGAAGAGGAAATGGGAGAGAAAGGAAAAGCAGGACAACTTGGAGCAACCAAGGAGGAAAATGACATTATTGTAGTAAAACATGGGCAAGGGAGGGGAGGGCGAAGGGAGAGGGTAAAGAGGGCGTCCCAAAGCACATGGAAGCCCTGACATACCTAGTGAGCTAATAGCCACACCTGTGCGCTGGGCGTTCACCAGGTGCATTTCTACTATTTAGTGGCTCCCACATGTGCCCCCAAGTACCCCATGTCTGTACACCCCTCTCTCGGTTGGATGCCTGATGGCTTTTTGAAAGCAGTTAGGTTCATTTACTAAAAATCGTTTGTTTCTTGTCAATTAAATAAGAATGTGCACTTTTTGCTGTACATCTGTACTTTGGGGCTGAGTAATACTGAAAACAACAAAATCTGGACAGGAAGTTGATTGTCTGTGTAATAGTTGATCAACAGCTCTTTGTAGAAACTGGTTAAAGTGGCACCTCGTGGACACTGCTTTCCACTGATTGTAAGCCACGGTGCATGTCCACATGACAAAGTCAAGATAAGCCACCCAATTTTTTTTTTTTCAGGAATTGATTACTATGGAAATTAAATCACTCTCTTTTCTTCTGAAACATGTTATATGCATGTATCAAAACCAAGGACGCTGACTGCCAGCCTGAGCTCACTCACCGAGGCGGGACTTGGGACAGTAAATGTGCCTGGGTGGGCTTGGCCTCAAGTGTCGTGTTGTGATGTGCAAATGCAGACTTCAAGAACGGCGGCCTGCTGCGGATAAAGCTGAAACAAGTAGTGATGAAGGCAGCACATTTGTGTCTAAGAGAATTCACACAGAAAGACAGGAAATCACGGTAAATCTGGTCGCTCAACAGCTTCGCCCTGAGGCTGTTGGCGGTTTTTCACTCCAGTGAGGGAAGAGGTCTGCAAATAGCTACAATGAGCAGGTAACACCTAAGTGGTCCAGAGAACATGGATTAGGGAACCCCGACAAGACTAGGGAGCGTGTCCCTCCGGAAGCTTCAAGGGGAGGAATGCAGAGGGGAGGCCGAGGCAGCAGGAAGAGGCTGGAAGCCTCAGGACAGCTCTCCATCCCCACAGCCCTGACCCCGCACCCCAGTCAGAGCTTCATCTGGGCTAGTCACCCCCGGGGGGGGGGGGCGCCAGGCACCTCAAGCCCCACTTTCATCTGTGCGACTCCACGCTCAGGGCTTCTGGAAAATTAAATTAGATTGAAGAGCTCTGGGCAATACCTGAGACCTTTTAGAGGAATCCCTTCGAAAACCCCCAAGGCAGGCTGCTCTCAAACCCAGGCTCTCAGCCCCTCTGAGGAGCTGCTGAAGTGCTCTAGGCAGAGAGGCACAGACAGTGTTTTGCCTACAATTTCTGAGGGTTAATTGGGCAGACTGTATTAGTCAGCCAAAGGGGTGCTGATGCAAAATACCAGAAATGGGTTGGTCTTTATAAAGGGTATTGATTTGGGGTAGAAGCTTACAGCTACCAGGCCATAAAGCATAAGTTACCTCTCTCACCCAAGTCTATGGCCTCGTGCTGGAGCAAGACAGCTGCCGGCGTCTGCCAGGGCTTCCTGGGCTCCTCTCTTCCCAGGGCTGCCTCTCTGGGCTCAGGCTTGCCTCTCTCCACAAAGCCAGCTGTTGACTATCAAGTGAACGGCTCGTCTCTTTTCCCAGAGCCTTCTCTCCTTCCTCACGACCAAGCTCCTCTGTGGGCTCACTTCCCGAGGCTCCAGCATCAAAACTCGGCATCAGAACTCCAACTCAAAAACTCCAACTCTGTGCTTTGCCTTTTTATCTTTGAGACCCCACCCACCAAGGGGCAGGGCTCAGCACCCTACTAGGTGCCCAATGAAAGCCCTAATCATAACTTAATAACGCAAAATCCAGTATCTATTTTTGGAATTCATAGCTATAGCAAACTGCCAAACTGCCACACCCTTCCTCCGGGTGTTTTCTAAATCACAGCGCCGGGCACTGGAAGGAGCTCAGGAGGTGCCACTTCAGGAGCCGCTGCAGAGGAAGGGAGGGGAGGGAGACGCATCTTCCCACGCGAGCAGGCGGGCAGCCCGACGGCTTCCAGGCTCCTGCTCTGGGTTCGGCGTGCTCCTCCCCGGAGCTCCCCACGCAGGCCCAGCTCTGGGCTGCTGGGTCGGCCCGGGCTTGCTCGCTGCTCGCCACGGCCCCTGCTTCTCACGCAGACCAGCCTGGCCAGCCGGCCACGCTCAGCCACGCTCCCCGGTTCCACGCCTCCCTCCTCGGGATAACACGCAGACTTCACGCCCCTTGGAGCCCACCAGCCGTGGGGCAGCCCAGAAAGCTGGGAGGCATGGGTTGCCTTGTGGGTGTGGGGCGTGGGGGGGGGTGGGAGATTCTGCGGCACCCCCAGGCCGTGCGCATTAGCGGGGCTGTGGCTAAAAAAGGGCTTTGGAAATGCTGGACTAAACACGTTTAAACACATTTCTTCACTGTCGGGATTCTCCGAAGCTTAAACATACTAATATGCTTTGCTTTCCAAATTTACTTCACTTCATCCCCTCTTGTTTCCCTTAGGAAGTCACCCTCCCAGTCTCTCAGCCTCGGCACTGCTGACCCCTTGGTTCGGTTGCTGAGCATTGTGGGGCCATCCTGGGCGCTGCAGGAGGTTGAGCAGCGCCCCTGGCCTCTGCCCACCGGATGCCAGGACCACCGCCTCACCCAGCTGTGACCCAAAATGCTCGACACTGCCCAGTGTCCCTGCGGGAGGGGGCAAAATCGCCCCCGACCGAGAACCACTGAAGACAGTTAGAGAGAACCCAACCAACTGCCCCTAAACCACCACAGAGCTAGCACCTCGTGTCTGGGATATTCATGTTCCCCAAACCTGAATACACAAATATCTAATCTCGACTTCTCTCTCTCTCTCTCTCTGTCTCTCTCTCTTTTATGCTTCAAGCAAAGTAGCCCCCTTAGGTTAACACATATCTTAAAAATTCATGTTGGGGTTGCAGATGTGGCTCAAGCAGTTGAGTGCCTGCCTCCCACATTGGGAAGTCCCAGGTTCAGTCCCGATGCCTCCTAAAGACAGACAACAAGCAATGAGCAAAACCAATAACAAAAACTTGTGCAGACAACGAGCAAAGAACAAATGAGCAAACAACGAGCAAAATAGATGAGGGAGCCAACTCGGGAAAAAAAATTCATGTTCATTTCATTTGCGGACAGATTTGTTAGAGTCTAGCTGTATCAATACAATAGGCTGTGATCGGCAAGCCTTTGTCATTTTGCCACATCATGACCCCAGAATGTTGACCTAATCAGCTTTCCTTAGACAAATTCAAGTCATCTTGATTGGAAAAATAGACCTAGGTATGCTCAGCCCAACAAGTAATGAATTTCAAGGTGCAAATTTAGTCCCCCTGAGTCGATTCTTACCAGTTTATTCCTCAGAGTGCTCCTGTTTCTGACAGATACCCACTATACCTTCAGGGATGGTGCAAACAATAAATCAAACCATCCCTCCCTTACCCCGCCCCCCCCCATACATCTTTGTATAAATCTCTCACATAAAATAATGATAAAGAAGCAGCAGAATCAAATTCTACTAAGGCCTCAACCACTCTGAGTTGTCTGATGAAAAGGCAAAGGGAGGGTGTGGTGGGCTTGGAGCTTGGCTCCAAAGGAAAAGGAAGTTCTTAGCCCTCACCCACTGCCGTGGGTGTGAGCCCTGGAGGGCAGGGCCTTCTGAGGCGGCAGCTTCAGTTGAGGTGTGGCCCTGCCCATCAGGATGCGTCTGGATCCCCTGGCTGGGGCCTTTACGCGGACGCCAGGACGTGCAGATGGCCAGAGAGGCATGGTCGGTGGGAAGCTGAAGGTCAGCAGAGCCCAGCAGAGAAGGGAGAAGGCAGCAGAGGCCGCCACGTGCATCGCCACGTGACAGAGGCAGCCAGGCTTGCCGGCAGCAGGCCCAGAACGTCAGTCCTGGGGAAGGAAGCATCACCTTGACGATGCCTTGATCTGGTCTCCTAGCCTCACTGTGAGCTAATAAGTCCCCACTGTGTGAGCAACCCATTGCATGGTATTTGCTTGAGCAGCCAAAGAAACTAAAACAGGAGGTGACTGGTAACGTCACCCTCTGGAGCAGATCCCACGGGGGCAGCACAGGAGTGACGCGTGATGCAGGAGGTCGAGGCAAACAGACATACAAAGTCGAAGTCACCCAGTTAAAGCATCTGCGTGGCATCTTGTCCCCGGTGGGAGGCAGGCCGACACATGGCTGACAATCTTTCCTGCAAGCCTTCCGCCTCTGCCACAAATATCTAATTTGATTATTTTGGGTTGTATAATTTTCTCATGCTTTGTGCTACCAAAAATTATGGAGACACATTTTTCTTCCCTTCTCAGAGGGGAGAGAAACAAACTGTTGTGAATTCTGTGAAGAAAGCTGTTGGGTTACAGGCTGGAACCCAGCACAGAGCTTGGCACAGGGAGAATACTCCAAGCACTGCTGGTTGCATGCAGAAGTGAGTAACTAGCATTGAACGAACAAAGCACTGCGTGGTCTTCGATAAGTCTGGATTCAGGGGGGCATACCCAAGGGATTCGAGAGCCATCCCTGTTCCACCAGCAATAACGCCCGGGGACAGGCCACCAACGTGCTGGCTGCAGATGGCTTTGCCTGGGTTTTTTTTTGTCTTTTTGTTTCGTTTATGCCTGAGGTTTTGGAAACTCTCACCTTCTGAGCTGTGGCACATCCAGTGCATTCTGCAGACAGAACCAATGACTCCAGCCACTGGAATCAGGTTTGCAGAGGACAGCCCCAAAGTCATCATAACCAATGGCTGCCGACACCAGCAGTGCAACTTTCCTCACTCCCCGTGGAATATGGGAAAGGAGGTAGAATTGGCATAGTAATATAATATAGTGGGTAGCCCCTTGGGAATCCTGAGATTGCTGAATTTTAAAAAACCCAAAGCTTTTTTTAAAAAAAAACAACAAAAAAAAACCCCGGAACACATGGGGAGTGGATGTAGCTCAGTGGTTGAGCACCTGCCTCCCACGTACGAGGTCCTGGGTTCAATCTCTAGTATCAAACTCATCTTAGACCCAGGGATACAAACCAGCTAAAAGTGAAAGGTTGGAAAAAGATACTCCATGCAAACTGTAACCAGAAAAGAGCAGGGTTAGCTATAGTAATATCAGAGCAGACTTTAAATGCAAAAAAGTTTTAAGAGATACAGAAGGCCATTATATATTAATAAAAGGGACAATCCACCAGGAAGATTTAACAGTCATAAATATCTATGCACCTAACCGGGGTTCCCCAAAATACATGAGGCAAACTCTGGGAAAACTGAAGGGAGAAATAGACATTTCTACAATAATTGTCGGAGACTTCAACACCCCACTCACATCATTAGGTAGAACAACTAGACAGAAGATCAACAAGGAAACAGAGAACTTGAACAATAGGATAAACAAGTTAGACCTAACAGACATATACAGAACACTGCATCCAAACTCAGTGGGTTATACATTCTTCTCAGGTGCCCATGGATCTTTCTCCAGGATAGACCACATGTTAGGGCACAATGCAGCTCTCGATAAATATAAAGAGACTGAAATTATACAAAGCACCTTCTCAGATCATAACGGAATGAAACTGGAAATCAATAATAGACAGGAAAAAAGTAAATTTGCAAATGTGTGGAGACTGAACAACACTCTCCTAAATAATCAGTGGTTCAAAGAAGAATTTGCAAGTGAAATCAATCCCTAATACCTCCTTGAAAAAACAAACAAAAAACCCCACAAAAAACAGAACACATTCCATTAACTTGACATCCTTAGCAAAAGTTATTAAAATGGAATTCCATTGAGGCATTTTAATTAGACAATAAAAAGGAGAAGGCAGTTTACTGCTACAACTCCCTGGGCAAACTGTCTGCATGTAGATTTCTATCAGTCTTCAGGGGGTCTTTACTACCAAAGTCATCACTTCAAGTAAGCACTCTGCTATTGCAGAGACTTCTTCCCATTTCTCCCTGCACTCTTGTGGATCAATCTTCAAAATCCAGCCCAGACCCTGGGGACAGCCTTGGAGCTGGAAATCCTTGCACAGCTTGTTTCTCCTGTGCCACCTGCTTTTTCCCCTCACGCCTTAGGATTTGTTTACTGCCTCTGCTGTTCTCACAAAGCTGCCGGTTTCTTAGGAGCAGAGGTGGCTTCCCATCCAAGTCCGTGTCCCGTGCACGTGCGTGGTCCATGCTAAACGAATCCCAAGGGGACAGGATCAGCCAGAACCAGCTCTCCATGCGGCCCAATTTAAGGAAGAAAAAGGTTGGTATTTAAATGTCCGTGGAAGGTTTGTTATGATGACTGAGTTAGGGATGAAAGACAGCTTTTTTTTAAAAAAAACCTTTTTTGTCTTCATAGGCTACCTGGTAGTGCCTGCTGGCACCAAGTATAAAGATTAACAAGAGGAAAGGAAGGAAGGGAGGGGGGGTTAGCGAGAGTATATAATGACAACAATGCTCATTATTATAGCGACCCTTTAATAAAATGTCATAAGACTTTGAAGCACATGTGTACATTCCTTTTTAAAATGCTGACATCAAACCTGTGAAGTGAGTATTCCCCCGTCTTATGGGCAAGCTAACAGGTTTAGTGAGTTCAGACAGTTTACCGAAATCACCACCTTACAGGTGTCGTGTTCAATCCCACGGAAGCTGCAGCTTCACTAACCGCTGACAGAGGCAGCCTTTCTGCTGATTTATTGTTTCTGTTTCCTTAGTTTCAAAGCTCCACCCCCTTTATGCATATGAATAGGAAACTTGTCCCACCTTATGCATAGTAATGAGACTCTCAGATGATCTAATCCCAAAACCCCAGTTAGATCCTGGTTTTGTCTTTCATTTTAGAATTGGAATAAACTGGTTCTGACCACAAGGACAGGTACAGTTAAGAGGCGCTTGACTTAAAAGTTTCCTCTGCTTCATTATAACAGTAAAAATCAGCCCCAGCCGCCATGCCACCGCCGTGTTCTTACATGATGTATGGCCAAGCATGTCTGGAAACACGGGTGCTCTGCTCAGACCTGCACCCCCTCACCAGCTCCCTTCACCTGCTCCCACCAAACCTCACGAAGCTCGGCACAGCTTTCAGCCCAGGAAGGCTGACCCGAGGAAACCCGTCCTCTGGTCCCCGCTGGCCGGCCCTTGCTAAGCTCTCTCTGTCCCCCAGACCTGGTGTCACTGCACTGGCACTGGGCGCACTGGGCACATCGGGCACGGGGCCCGCTCGGGCGACTTGGGGCCTGCCCGCATTCAAGAGCCCTACCCTGCCACTCTGCCAGACAAGGTTTTTCATGGGCTTCCCAAAAATGACACTTACGCATGGTTATTTAACTCTTTAAATGATCATATAGGTTCCTAGAAAAAAAAAAATTAATCTAATTGTGGTAGAAAATAGTGTTAAGAAAAACTTCTCACAGCTCTATTAAGTGATTCAGGAACCTGGCAGCATCCCAATTCAGAAAGCAGAAGGGAGCTCCACCAAGGGAGTAGAAAGGAGAAGCTCATATGGGGTGCAAGGGGAAGCACGGGGCTGGCTGGCATTAAGTTTCCATTGTACACAGGGGGCCCTTACAAAGTGGGAGCAGATATACATTGATAAGTATGGTATACTTGTTTATCCTGATAAGCTACCTCTACTGCTCCTAAACTGGTTTATCAGCAAGTGCTGCCTATCTGCAAGGCTGTAAGGTGCATTCTCTTTTCTCTGGAAGCCCCTGCAGGTCAATTGTTTTTCTGGAAAAGACTTTCTTGGAAAAGGGTTCCTCTTGGTGATGGCCAATGAAGGTGGCCATTTTATTTTACTTAACAGTCTGCTTCCATTTGTGTCTTCTTTCTATAGCTACTTTATTTTTTTATTAGAGCACTTTTAGGTTTACAGAAAAATCCTTCATAAAGTACAGAGTTCCCCCCATTTTCCGTATTATTAACATTTTGCATTAATGCAGTATCTTTGTTAGAGTTGATGAACCAATATTACTATAATTATGCTATTAGAGCCCTGTAGGTTTTTTTTTTGTTGTTGTTGTTGTTAATTAGAGAACTTTTTGGTTTACAGAAAAATCATGCATAAAATACAGGATTCCCATATGCCATCCTATTATTAACATTTTGCATTAGTGTGGTACATTTATTACAATTCATTTTTATAATTGTACTATTAACTATGGTTCATCATTTATAATAGGGTTCACTGTGTAGTACACTCCTATGTTTTCCGTTAATTTTTATTCTAGTAACATGTATGCAACCTAAAATTTCCCTTTAAACCACATTCAAGTATATAATTCAGTGCTGTTAATTATGGTCACAGTGTTGTGGAACCATTATACATCCATTACCAAACCTTTTCCATCAGCTTAAACAGAAACTCAGTTTCTCATTTCCTTTACAATAACAAATCACCTTATTTAGTGAGATTCTTTCTCCTCTTCTCTAGAACTTCAATACTAATACATGCTTCTTTGCCCCCCAAAATCCGTCCTTCTCTTCGGGATCCAGGCTAGACTATATAGTCAGTCTTCATCAACAGTCTTCATCAACATCTGCTACCCACATTCATTCATTCATTCATTCATTCACTCATTGATCAAATCTCATATGAATCAGGTGCAGGATTAGGATCTAGAATACAACAGTGAACTCTGTCCTCAAAAAGCCTTCTGGCTAGTGGACCAGACAGGCACTTGAACACATAATGATACTGTAATGTGATAAATGAAATGACAGGAATACCAAGTCCTTAAAAACAACACACATTGCAATGTCATTTAACTCTTGGATATACTTGGATATACTGTCAGGAATAACTGTCAAAGACTGAAAATGGGCAAAAGAGATTACTGGGCATCCTTCCAGTGTAGTGCTGGGTGCTGCCTAGCAGACCTTTCAGGAATGATCTGATTTTAAAAGAGTTGTGCACCTTTGACTGTCTCTCTACTAACTAGGCTCTTTACCTCTCTAGAGGTGGAAATTAAGATGTAGAAAACTGATAGCAATGCTAATAGCTCCTGTCCATAGAATCAAAAATGAATTTTGTTCACTAGAGATAAAATTCATTTCTCCTCTATAGAAATGATGACCACAAACATGAAATTTTATTGCCTTATAGGATTTTAACCAGTTTTTCATCTATTAGAATACACATTTCAACATTCTTGGTTGGTGTATATATTCAAATTCTCTTTTGAACAGCTTTAACATCTTGCTGGGTCCCTTATTAACAAGTTAAATAAAATCTTTGACATGTTCATTTTACATTTAGAGAGAATTAGATTTTTAACTTTTTGGAAAATCATAATTTAGCATACCTCTTTACACAGTCCTGGGTATTACAATTACTAATTGGTTGACATCAGCCATGGAAAATGATGATGTTGATGATAGTTTCTTAGGGATGTTTGAAATGAAGTTTCAGCAAAGGAACTTTTCCAGAAGAATTGATTGACCATATGCAGAATTTCAAATGAAATGTCTGAAAAAGTCACACAACTCTTGAGCCCTTCATCTACTTTGAAGGTAAAGACGAGGTAAGAGGGTAGAGATCATGGAAAGATATCAGAAGAATTTGCTTGAAGATACTGGGCTGTAAGTCTCATGTGCACATTCTTCTTTCCAAAGAAGAGATGGGAGGGGGCAACCACAACCTAATCGTAAAGCCAGAGTAAGCTTCAGTGTGAACACTTGGGAGAGGTGTATATTACAACTGGGCCCCTCACAGTTGTATCCCCTGCAACTGAGGGGCCCAGATGATGTCTAGAAAATCTGGAGGTCCAAAGAGACAGGCTTTGGCAGTGGAGCATAAAGTACTGGCCACTGCGTTGCCATGAGCTACTCTCCCAGATTTTAGGGCAAGGGTGTATGAGTATTTCAAATCATCCAGAAAGGAGCCAGATGTGAGAGAGGGGTAAGACCATTGTATAGGCTGCCTGAGAGGACTCCCTGGAAGGGTGATGGAACTCCAAAGAGTGTGGAGCAGAAGGCAGGGAAAGCAGGAGATTTAGCCAGAGGCGTGGAATGCATCCCTGAGGGGACCAGAAGGCAACCATCCAGGAACCAGAAGAGAAAGAGTCAGCCTTAGACAGACGTCAGGCTCAGGGCGTGTGGCAGTTTGGTATTGTTTATGAATTCCAAAAATAGACATTGGATTGTGTTTGCAAACTGGTCTAATATGCCTCTGGGCATATTAGATTGTATTAAATTCAGAGGTTTCACTTTTACTTGATTAAATTATGATTAGGGCTTTGATTCTACCATGTCTGTGGGTGGGGACTCACAGAGAAAATGACATGGCAGAGGAGAAAGTTGGAGTTTTGACGCAGGAGCCCTGGGAAGTAAATACATAGAGGAGAAGAACACAGAGGAAGAGAGACAGCTCATTAGACTAGGCAGATGCCCTGGGAAGAGAGATAAGCCTGGTAGTCTATAGCTGACCTTGTGAAGAGAATTGAGCAGCTGAGCCCAGAAAGAAACGTGCCCCAGGGAGAGAGATGAGCCTCCAACTGAGATCAGAAGAAGATGGGCCCACAGGGCCTTAAAAGGGAGAAGGAAGGTTGAACCCTTGCAGACATCGGCAGCCATCTTGCTTCAACACATGGTGAGGGAAGTAACTTACGCTTTATGGCCTGGTAACGCTAAGCTTCTACCTCAAATATCCTTTATAAAAGCCAACAGAGTTCTGGTACTTCGCATCAGCACCCCTTTGGCTAGCTAATACAGGGAACAAAGTCATGGAACAAAAGTACCAAATAGTAATTTCACAAACACATCAGGTCTCCTCCCTGCCTTCCCTCTACCCAACATACTTAATTCTTGAAGGGCTCAGAAATGGGCAGAGCAAGGACAATTTTTCCAACACTTAAGTGGATTTCCTTTAACTATTAAACTTCTATTACAAAATAGACTTTTAATGAGGTCATTCCCTAAATATAGAAGCCAGAACCATAAAACTATTAGAAGAAGATGTAGGGACACATCTTCAAGACCTTGTGGTAGGTGGTAGTTTTTTGGACCTTACACCCAACGCATGTACAACAAAAGAAAAAATAGACAAAATGGGACCTCCTCAAAATTAAACATTTTAGCACCTCACAGGACTTTGACAAAAGGGTGAAAAGGCAGCTGACTCAATGGGAGAAAATATTTGGAAATCACATATCCAATAAGGGTTTAATATCCAGGATATATAGAGATGTTACAACTCAACAAGAAGAAGACAAATGATCCAATTAAAAAATGGGCAAAAGACTTGAATAGACATTTGTCCAAAGAAGAAATACAAATGGCAAAAAAACACATGAAGAAATGCTCAACATCACTCATGATTAGGGAAATGCAAATTAAAACTACAATGAGACATCACTTCACACCTATCAGAATGGCCACTATTAACAAGACAGAGAACTACAAGTGTTGGAGAAGATGTGGAGACATAGGAACACTTCTTCACTGTTGGTAGGAATGCAGAATGGTACAGCCACTGTGGAGGACTGATTGGAATTTCCTAAAGAAGTTGAATATAGACTTGCCACATGACCCTGCAATACCACTACTGGGTATATACCCAGAAGAACTGAGAACAGTGACACGAACAGACATCTGCACACCGATGTTCATAGTGACATTATCCATGATTGCCAAAAGTTGGAAACAACTCAGGTGTTTGTTTCCAAACAAACAGAGGAATGGATAAACGAACTGTGGTCTATTCACATGATGGAATATTATGCATTGTAAGAAGAAATGAAGTCGTAAAGCATATGACAACATGGATGAACCTGGAGGACATTATGTTGAGCGAAGCAAGCCAGACACAAAGGGACAAGTACTGTATGATGGCATTTCTATGAACCAAATATATTGTGTAACATAGTGTATGATTAAAAAAAAAAAAATGTATAGGTATCCAATACATTTAATTGAGTAATATGTGTTTATTCAACTGTGTTTTCTTTTTAGTTTTTAATTGTTTATATTTTCAATTATCAAATGTGCAAAATAAAGTTAAAAAAAGAAAAGAGAGAAAAAAAAGAATAAAGACCAGAAGAACAAGAAAAAAAAAATTAATGAGGTCATTCATTCATTTATTTAAAAAATAATTCGGGTTTTCCACTTCTGTTCAAGACAGAATAAAAGGGACTGATTTACCCAGGTTTTAAAGAAACTGCACAAAAGCAAAGAAACAATAGTCCTCAATGCTTTGTACATCATACAACGGAGGGTAGTGATCCCTGAGAGACAGAAAACAAACGAGAGCTCTGGGAGTGACGTGTATCTTCATTCTGTTGATAGTGGTGATGTTTCATGGATGTGTACTAAGCTTACAAGTATCAAATCATATGTTTTTAAAATGTACAGTTTATAGTGTATCAACTATAAAAAAAAGGAGCTTCGGTAAAGGAAAAGAGAGACAAAAAGGATATACGGCATGTATAAAGCAAAGGACAAAATGGCTGAAGCAAGCCCTGCTTTATCAGTAATAATGCTGAATGTTAATGGATTAATGTCCCCAAACAAAAGACACAGATTGGCAGAATGGATATTAATTAAAAGCAAAAACTATGTGTTATTTGCAAGAGACTCACCTTAGACGCCCAGAACACACAAAAGGATGGCATGGCAATTTGAAATTCTTTGCCACGTGGCAGGACACTGGATCAACAGCAGCTGACTTTGGTGAGAAAGTATCTCTTACGGTGCCTTGATTTGGACATTTCATGGCCTCAGAACTGTAGCTTTTCCCTAAATAAATTTCCCATTATAAAAACCTACCCATTGGCAGCCCTTAGACAAACTAAAACAGATGAAAAAGAATATTCCAGGTAAATAGTAACCAAAAGAGCTGGGGTGAATATACTAATATCATACAAAAGAGACTTTAAGTAAAAAATCTGTTAAAAGAGACAAAGAGGGACACTATGTATTAAGAAAAGGGCAATCCACCAAGAAGAAATACCAATCAAATATTATGCACCTAGCCACAGTGCCCCCAAATACACTGACAAAACTGAAGAGAGAAACAGACACCTCTCAAATAATCCTGGAGACTGCAACATACCACTGCCATCAATAGATAGCACATCTAGACAGAAAGTCCATAAGGAAGCAGAGAACTTGACCTGCCATACTTTACAGAGCACCCCACAACAGCAGGAGACACGTTCTTCTCGAGTGCACAGGATCATTCTCCAGGACAGACCACACGCTGGGTCTCAAAACAAGTCTCAATAAACTTAAAAAGGCTGAAAATATACAAAGCATCTTGTCTGACTAGAATGAAATGAAGCTAGAAGTCATTAACAGATGGAGAACTGGAAAATACACAAATAGATGGAAGTTAAACCATACACTGTTGAACAATGAGTTAAAGAAAAAACGAAATCAGGAAATAGCTTGAGATGAATGAAAATGAGAACAAAACACACCAAAACTTATGAGATGCAGTGAAGGCAGTACTGAGAATCTAATTAAAAGGTGAAATTTTAGGTTGTGTACACACCACTAAAATAAAAATTAAAAGAGAAAGAAAAGAATTAACCTGTAGGAAATAAGCAAATGAGTGTAAATAATGACATTTATATTGCATCACTCTTTATAAAAGAAAAGGTCTACAAACCAAGAACTCATTAAGTAAATTATGGTACAGTGGCATACTAGGAATCCATTAAAAATTATAATAGTATCAATATTTACAGACATGTTAACATATCTATGACAGCTGAGTTGAAGAAAGGAAGACACATATACACATGTGTAAACCATTTATGTAATTTGTATCTATCCATAATTTGTATGTACACATAAATGAAAAGAGATGACTAAAAACACCTTAATAAATTGGTTCTTCAGTGGTGGCATTCCAGATTTAAAAAAAAAAAGTTGCCTGTGTATTTGTGAAGATAGATGATCAGTAGATAAATAGATATAGATAGATAAAGCAAATGTGGTAAAATGTTAACAACTAATGAATCTAAGTGAAGGGTTGATAGATAGTCATTGTACTATTTGTTGCACCTTTTTTGCAAGTTTGAAAATTTTCAATATACAAAGTTTGAGGGAAAAAAGTCAGTTTCATTCATGAACACAGATATAAACATCCTAAAGAAATATTAGTAAAGCAAATGTAGCAATATTTTAAGAACAATACCATATCATAATCAAGTGGGGTTTATTCCAGGAATAAACAAGTTTAGCTGGTTTTGTTAATTCACTACATTACAAGAACAAGGTGGTGGGGAAGCAGATGTGGCTCAAGCAGTTGGGCATCTGCCTACCACATGGGAGGTCCTGGGTTTGGTTCCCAGTATCTCCTAATTAGAGAAGATGAGCAAGACATCTTCGGGCTGGCATGGCGAGCTGACGCAACAAAATGACACAATGGGATGACTCAACAAAGAATAATCACGAGGAAACACAATGAAAAATACCATAAGCAGGAGTGGATGTGGCTCAAGCCATTGGGCACCTTCCTTCCACATGGGAGGTCCTGGGTTCGGTTCCTAGTGCCTCCTAAAAAGAAGATGAGAACACAATAAACAGATGCAGAGAGGAGACAGTGAACGCAAAACAACAAGGTGGGGAGGGGGGAGAAATAAATAAATAAAATAAATCTTTAAAAAAAGAACAAGGTGGAAAAACTCTTAATTATTAAATGCAAAAATATCATTTGACAAAATTCAGTATCTATTTGCACGGTTTTTTAAAAAACTCTTAAAGTATAAAACAAAGAAACATCCTTTAAGGTTTCTATGAAAAACATGTATCAAACATCATATTTATTTGGTGAAATGTTGAAAATGTTCCCTTTTGAGTTGAGGAACAAAGTTAGAATGGCTGGTGTCAATACTTCCATTTGTTGTAGCATTTAACCATGTAACCTCCTCTTGACTCTGTACTTCCCTTGACCACTAATTATTTATTTACTTATTTATTTATTTTTAATTTATAACCCCCACCCCCATTGTTTTGTGCTTGCTGCCTGCTCTCTGTGTCTGTCTGCTGTGTGCTCTCCGTTTCTGCTCATCTTCTCTCTAGGAGGCACTAGGAACCAAACCTGGGACCTCCCATGTGGGAGAGAAACACTCAATCACTTGAGCCACCTCAGCTCCCTGCTTTGTTGTGTCTCTCATTGTCTTTCCTCTTTGTGTCTCCTTGTTCTATCATCTTGTTTCATCAGCTCGTTGTGCTTTGTGCCAGCTCACTGTCTTGCTTGTTTTCTCCAGGAGGCACCGGGAACCTAATCCAGGACCTCCTGTGTGGTAGGTGGGAGCTCAATTGCTTGAGCCACATCCGTTTCTCCACTAATTTTTAATTCAGAAGATCAAAGAATACCTTAAAAACACTCTAATACAAATGATGCAATTCTACTTCTTTAATCCTAATAATTTTGTAGGATCGTAGTTATTTTCCAATAAACCACTTTAAGAACTCCTATATTTTAAACTAATTTCTAAGAACTTTATGTTTTTGTACTTTTGTAAATGGAATTGCTTTTTAAAATTTCAATTTCCAATTATTTGTTGCTAGTACATAAAAGACAAATGGGGAAGCAGATGTGGCTCAAGCAGTTGGGCACCTGCCTACCACATAGGAGGTCTCAGGTTTGGCTCCAGGTGCCTCTTAAAGAAGATGAGCAAGACAGTGAGCTGACACGATGGGCTGGTGCTTTGAGCTGATGCAACAAGATGACACAATGAAGAGACACAACGAGAGGCACAACAAGCAGAGAGCGGAGGTGGCTCAAGTGATTGGGCCCCTCCCTCCCACATGGGAGGTCCCGTGTTCAGTTCTGGTGCCTCATAAAAATAAAAAAAGAAGATGAGCAGACAGGGAGTGAAACAATGAAGGGAGGGGGAGAAATAAATTAAAAAACAAACAAAACAAATGATTTTTGTAGATTAACCTTGTTACCTGTGATGTTGCTAAATCCTCTTATTAGTTCTAGTAGCTATTTTGTAGATTCCTTAGGATTTTCTACATTAATAATGTCAACTTCAAATGAAGACTTTTCATTTTTTTTTTGTCTTATTGCAATGGCTAGTACCACTATTATAATATTGAATAGAAGTGGAAAGAATGATCTTAGGGCAAAGATATTCAATATTTTGTCAGTAATGTTTTTGGTAGGTTTTTCACAAATGCCCTTTATCAGATTAAGAAGTTCTCTATCATACTATTTTAAAATTTGATATATCTGAGTTATGCTAGTTCTCAAATATATTTGACTGAAAGAAATGCTAGATACCAGATCAAAATTATAATTCAACTGATATATATATAATATATATAATCACAGTGTGAGAATTCATCTATTAGTACAAAGTCTACGAAAGTGAATAATGCTAACACAAATGCATTAAATATATCATACACTATTCATTTCTTTCACATAACTATTCATTTTGGAAAGAACTGAAGTTTCAATACATGAGCAAAGCTGAATAATATTATTCTGAACTGAGTGCAAGACAAAGAATGACAATTCAGGAAACATATTTTTGATTTTGATATTGGCCTAACTAAAAATGAAAGAGAATTTTAGAAACAAAATTTCTGTGAATTGCTTTTAATAAAAATTGTCTATTTAAGTAAAGCTGATACATTTTATTTTAAGAGCATTTACATAATTTTCCTTTGTCCTCGGTGCCATCCTTCAGTAGATAATCTCTTTTCCTATTTTGTTGAGAAGATCAGGGCAGTACTTATGAACTCACTAGCTCTCTCTTTTTCACTTCCATTTCTCAGTAGCTGCAGCCCTTTCCTCCTTTCACTGTTTCAGAATTAGGGTTCCGTCTTCTCATTTGAGTTGAAGCTGTACAATTGTGCTTTGGGCTCCCACTGCTCCCTTCCCCTCGCCCCCCTCATACCTATAAAGTTCCCATCAATAATCCCTTAATCGAGAATTGTGAGGTTTTGTGGGGCTCATAGTTCACAAGATAACTCTGTGAGAACAAAAGCAGGCATTACCTTCAGGGCCTTGGGGGCCTTGTACAAGTGAGAGTAAAGGTTCATCAGCCTCTTAGTAAACCCGCCCTTGGTCAAGAAAGAGTCACCTAGGGTCTAGTTTGTGCAAGCACTCTTCTCGTTGATGGGAATACAGCTGTAAACAAGACGGACAAAGTCTGTGCTCAAAGAGCTTATAGTTTAGTGGTGGGGGTGGGATGAGGAGATAAACCAAAGAGTAAACAAATGGTTTCAAGTCCTGATAAATGCCAGGAAGAAAATGAGGCAAATAAGTAAGGTGTTTGTTTTCTATTGGTTTGCTTTAAGAAGTCACATTTAAAAATATATATATATGAAATTTTATTTATTAGAAATATTTCCAGAAATCAGAATTAAAATGATGACATCCAAAAGTCCAATAAATATTAATCTCCTACGTCACAAAGAGGAATATGTGGTAAAGTAACATGAGGAAACTAATACATTCCAAAGTAATCAAAGGCATTCACATTGTTGGGGTGGAATAATATTTTATCTTATTCTATTAGTATGTGTCTTCATTTTCTAGAGCTATTATGACAAATACAACCCAGGTTTTAACTGTTGGTTGGTTGAAGCAATCAGAATTGATTTTCTCACAATTGTGAAAATGACAAGTTCAAAATAAAGTCCTTTACAGGCCAAGCTTTCCCCCAGAGCCTATAGCACTCTGGTGCTGGCTTGCCAGTATTCTTAGGATTCCCTGGCTTCCATCTCTGTCTCTACAGCTGACCTTGTAAAGAGAGCAGAGCAACTGAGCCTGGAAAGAAAGGAGCCCTGAGAAGAGAATAGACTTAATGCCAGTCTACAGTTGATATCAGAAGAATCTGGGACCATGGGGCTTTTTTTTTTTTTTTTTTTTTACTTTCTGAATACTTTACTGTTTATAAAGTATTCACTTCTTTTTTATATATATATATTTTATATATATATATATATATATATAAAGGTGCTTAGATTAACAAATGGTTTCAAGTCCTGATAAATGTCAGGAAGAAAATGAGGCAAATAAGTAAGGTGTTTGTTTTCTATTGGTTTGCTTTGAGAAGTCACATTTGAAGAGGCTTGGGTGACATAACAGGACCCTGGGAACAGCTGAAGCAGGACTGCTCCATGCAGAAGGTAGGGTACCTGCAATGGCCTTAGCTGTCCACAGGACTGGTGGGGGTGGTCAGTAGGAGGCTCTGACCCTAATCAGGTGAGAGGGTGTGGCTCGGGATGCTTTGTGGAAACTGCTTGGAATTGGCTTGTTGGCTGCAGATGGACGTTTTGGGAGGGATTGCCTGAGGGTTGTAGTGAAAAAGTGCAAGCAAGAATGACTCCTGACCCTACTCAGCAATAAAAGGGAATGAATTATTTACCAATATATGGATGAATTTCAAAATAATTATGCTCAATGGAGCCAGACACCATCCCCCCACCCCCAGAAGAAACAAGAGTATATGTGCTGTATGATTCCATTTATACAAAACTCTAGAAAATGCAAACCAACCTATAGTGACAGAAAGCAGATCGGGGGTTGCCTGGGGAGGAGAAAAAAGGAGGAAGAGAGGAAGGGATTACCAAGAGGAAGGATGAACTTTTCAGGGCCGTGGTCCCATGGGTGTATGCATACAGCAAGACTTGACACGTGCAGCTTACTAAAGGTCAATTATACCTCAGGAAAGCTGCTTGAATCAAAGAATCACTCCTAGGTATTGGAGCTGTGAACTGATGAAGATCATCATTGCACTTGTACCTCTTTTATGAAGAACCAGTATCAGGTCGGGGAATAAATAGACCTGTTTTAGTTTGAGATAGCTCTAAGAAACACAGCTGGGAATATTGAGAAGGCAGTTAGAAAAAGAAATATCTGAAGCACAGGGAAGAGGTCTTGGGGTTAGCAACATATTCTCTTACTTTTTTGTAGCAGTTAGGAAGGACTGTTGGCTAAAGACAGAATCCTCAACTTCACCTGATTTTTAAAAAGTGTACTTATTGGTTCACGTAACTGAACAGGACATGGACAGGGCTCCATTGCTGTCAGGTCCAGTCTGAGATGCGCTTTCTCAGGCTGCCGATGGCTCTTGCTCCAGAGTTAAATCCACACACTGCCAAACCCTGTGGAACAAAAGGCAAACGTCTCTTTCCCAGGAGCCCCATGCCTAGCTGGTTTTTCTCTGGTCACTGAACTGAGGTTGTCTGTGCCTGAGGATATGCCAGCACGGATCAAGCTTGAGAGGCTGAGTGTGGAGGACGGCAATACCCAGGGGAAAGGCCAGGTGCTGTTGGCAAAAAGGTAGAGGTGGAAAATGGACCACGAGGTGACCCTTACATCACGCTCTTTTTTTTTTTTTTAATATAAATTTATCCAATGTTTGTATTAAGATTTTTTTTTTAACATATAAATTTTTTTTTTTAATCAAACAATATATCACACAATATATTTGGTTCATAGTAATGTATTCATACAGTATTTGTCCTTTTGTGTCTGGCTTGCTTCACTCAACATAATATCCTCCAGGTTTATCCATGTTCATGCTCTTTTTTAAACACTGGTCCATCAAATAAAACTGAGGTTTAGAATCTTGCGACATCTGCTTTAGATGGGACTGTATCTTTGTTCTTGATCATCAGAAAACTGCTTATCCTGTATTGTATTAGTTTTTTTTGGCTCTTGCTTTTACTTAATTTTGCTTTGAAATTACTTTATTTTCCATTAAGGAGTGTTATTTCTTATGAAGACTGTGGTTAATAGTTTAAATATAAGAATGTTCTTCTTTCACAAAGTGCTAAGAATATGGTGATACAAGGGAAAATTATAATTAATGTAACTTGAGGATGATAGTTAACAGTAATATTGTAATATTTTTGCAGCAATTGCAAAGGAGATATATAAATTCTATGCAACAACAATGGAGGGTGTAAAGGGATATGGGAATGTTCCTTTTGGAGTAATGAAAACATTCTAAAATTGACTGAGGTGATGACAGCATAACTCTGTTATGAAAATGAGAGCCACTGAGTGTACACTTTGAATGGACTGTAAAAAACATGGGACTGTCCACAGTGAATCCTGTGGTGGAAAATGGACTGTGGTTAACAGGACAATATGAGAAGTTCTCTCACAAACTATAACAAACGTGTAATACTAATACAGGGTGTTATACCTATCAGGTGGGTTGGGGGAGAATTACACCAAATGTAAGATAATGGGCTATAGCTAGTAGTTTTATATATATATATATATCTATATTTACTTTTTAAAAAATTAGAGCGTTTGTGAACTTACAAACAGCCATGCATAATGTGCATAATTCTTATACGTTACCCCTCCACCACCGGACAATTGTTACAAATTATGAAAGAACATCACCAAAAATTTACTTACAGTTAGTAGTAATATTTTGCTGATGCTCTTTCATAGCTTGTAACAAATGTTTCACAACAATGCAAGGTGTTGGTGGTGAGGTGATGTATGGGAATCTTGTATGAGAAGCATATTTGTTTTGTAAGTTCACAACTTTTATTATACGCTTATTATGTATATTCATGTACGAATGGTATGTTTTAATAAAAAAAAACCCAAAAAACACACACACCAAAATCACTGGTCCATCAAATAAAACACAACTGAGGTTTAGAATGTTGTAATACCTGCTTTAGATGTGACTGTTTCTTCGTTGTTGGCCAGATCATCAGAAAACTGCCTACTTTGTATTGTTTTTTTTTGGCCCTTGCTTTTAAATATGCTTTGGAATTAGACCTTTATTTTCCATTAAGGGGTGCTGTTAAGAAAACAATCCTCCTATAAAACTGTGATAGGGATATAGTTGAAGATAAAGTGCACTCTACTATAGTTAACTTTACTATACCAACTTTAGTAGCTGTATGGAATAGTAACTTTATGAAAGCTTTGAGACATTTCTCTCCTACTCTCAGGAATAACATGTATTACACAAACCACAGATTTTTCTTTTACGAATAAGTGTGAATCTTATAATTATGTGTTACTCTTTTCTTTGGCTAAGAAGCCTCCTGAACCCTGTTTTCACCTTTTATATCTACATATATGGAATTAATTTAGGTACTTACTTCCTGGCTTTATCCGCATTTATTTTTCCTTTATTCTGATTTCCTCATCTATTTATTTTACCCTGATATACATGTATTTCCGCAAATTGCTTCACATCCTCTTCAGAACAAAACAGTATATAAATTCATACACACATATCACCATCCAAATTGATTTAGTCAAGGATATTTACGGTCTGCCCCCAATATTTTTTCAGCCTTCTACTCCTGCCCTAATATGTAAATGGAATAGTCATAATTTGTTTAAACTTATGTAGATTCCTGCTTTGATGTAATCAGGAAGAGCATGAGATTCAGAGACAAGTAGATTTGGTTTTGATTCTTGGATCTGCTTACAGGCTGTGTGGCCTTGAACAAATTATTTAACCCCTCTGAACTTCAGTATACTCATGCAAAATGGTGGTAATAATTCGTATCTTGTGGGTTTGTTGCAGTTTATGTAAAGCACTAAAATGTAAGACGCACTCAAAAACAACAGATCAGTATCAGATGAAATAATTTTTAAATCCCAGCTTTGCCATTCACTTACTAGATGTTGTTGGCAGTTTAAATAAACTAATTTAATCTTGCCCTTCTCACTGCTCTCTGTGGGTTTTAAAAGCCTCTGTAACATTTTGCCTCGTTTATTTTTGGCCAACCAGGGTCCAAGTTTTTTGGGGGCCAGACTGGTTTACCTTTCTCTCCCGACATTACCCTGCACATCGCTGGCAAGCACTGATTGCTCGAGTTACGTTTACTACTACTTACATTCGGCCTATTTGAGCAAATGATCGTCTATTTGATAATTTAGCCTCTTTCAATGTCACCTAACCCTCTACTGCTTCGCGGTCACGTTACTGAGTCAGAAATTTGGGGGAAGGTGCAGCATAGGCAACGACAAAAAGACCAGGCCGACGCACTTGAAAATGGCTGTAAACACTGGCACCACACGTGGGGAAAGGGAGATTAGCGACTTCCTCCCTGAGGGCGCCAGGGCCCCGGGTCGGGCTGGTCCGCGGCTGCCGCGAGGCCTGGGGCGCCCGGGACCGGCAGGCCGAGGCCGGGAGGCGCCCGCCGCAGGCCCCAACGGGCGGCGCGCGCATGCGCGGGCCCCGCGCCGCCCCCGCCCCCACCGCGCGCCCCGCTCCCAACGACCCCGGCGCGGCCCCCCGGGCCATGGAACCCGGCCGAGCCGGCGCGGTTCCGGCTCCCCGTTCTGGGCCCCTACCCCGTGCCGGCCGGCGGGCGCCCTGACGAGGCCCTGCCAGGGGTAGGCCGCGGCCCGATCCTGGGCGGTGGCGGCCGAGGCCTCGCTCCCGCCTCCGCCGGGCGCGCGCCGCGCCCCCGAGGCCGGGCCCCGCGCGTGCGCGCGCCCGCGTGTATGTGTGTGAGTGTGGGCGCCGTGAGGGGTGGTCGGCGCCGCGCCGCGCCGGGAGCCATGCCGCGGGGCCGCCCCCCGAAGCCCAGGGAGAGCAAGGCGCGCGGCCACACCGGTAAGGCGGCCCCGGAGCCCCGGCGTCCGGCCCGGCCCGCGGCGAGCGCGCCCCCCGCCCGGGCCCCGGAGGGCGGCGGCGAGGGCCCCGGGAGCGTCGGAGCGGGCGGCCGCCTCGTCCACCGGCGCCGCCGCGACTGCCGGCCGGGGGAGGGCGCGGGCGGAATGATACGCCGAGTCGCCGCCGGCCCCTCCGCCGCCTGGGCCTACTTCCTCCGCCGGCCGGGCCGCGGTGCGCCGTGCGGGGTGCGCGGTACGGCCGCCCCCGCCCCGCCCCCGCCCCCGGCCTCGCCTCCTCCGCGGCGCCCCCTCGCCCCGCCGGGCTCCCCTCCCGCCCCCGGGCCCGCACCCCTCGCGCCGCCCCGCCCGCCGGCGGGGGCTGCTCCCCCTCCTCCGCGGCGCCCGCCCTCCCCGCCTCCAGGGGTCGGGCTCTCGGAGGCGGTTTGCAGGCGCCGCCCTCCCGGCCCCGCGAGCCCGCAGGCCCGGGGGGCGCCTTGACGCCCGGGAGGCGGCGCTGGGCCCCTCCCTCCGACGGCCCCTCGGCCCCCTCGGCGTCCCCCCACGCCCCTTCCTCTCCCCCGTCACCCCCTTCCGTCCCGCACCCCTTCCCGGCCCCCACCCCTCACGCCCCCCCGCCCCCCACCCCTCACGGCCCCCCCGCCCCTCACGCCCCCCCGCCCCCACCCCTCACGCTCCCCCCCGCCCCTCACGGCCCCCC
>JAKSZT010054215.1:3684692-3730810 GCA_026826555.1 Tolypeutes matacus | reverse complement strand
AAAAAAAAAAAACGATTGGTTTTCAGTGCAAAGTAAAATCTGAGTGCAGTTGTTGCACAGTTCTTGGAAGTGGACTGGCTTATGGGGATCAGAAGGCATAGAGTGTGGCTTGAGTGCATAATTTATTCCTGGCCTGCGAAAATGTTTCCTAGCTCTTAGTTCTAAAGGTTATTATATCTGAAATGTCACCTAAAAGTTTCCTTAATTAGGGCTGCTCTTAGTGTTTGCAAAGCCTTTGAGTTTGCAAAGCCTCGGAGCCAGGTAAGTGTGTAGGAATTGGTGACTTACTTTATTTAGCTGTCTCCTTGGGTTAATGACGCAGTGTTACTCCACTCTTGAGGTTGAGTGAACTGAGGCTCGTTAAAGAGCTTGTGGCTAAAGATCAGAGATTTGCAGTGGTGATAGGCCAGTGCACTGATTGTTAAAATATAAGAATAAGGTCCGTTCTTAACAGTGCAGGGGAATTTGTTTAATTTTGTCCTCTCTAGAACCTTTAGAGAGGAAGAGGTAATGACTGGGAGCCAGGGTTAACTTACCCACAGGACACACCTAACTAGAAATTAGTATTGTTGTTATTGTAACGAATAAGGTTAGTAGACCTGTGGATTGTGGAATTTGTGCTCTTCACATAGCCTCACGGGCAGCGTAGAGAAGTGCTGGCGGGGAAGTCATACAGGCAGGTACCTGTGCTCAGGGTTTCTCTTAGTCGCCTGAGGTGCCTGGAAGGAGGCCCCCCTTGCTGCTTTGGCCTTGGCCTTGTTTTGTTCAGTGTTAATGCACCTCCTGCTAGCAGTTACGTGCGGTGTGGTGTCTCTCAGTTGTCTCCCAGGCCAGGGATAAAGAATGTGAAATTTGCATCGACGGGGCTGGCAGCATAGTCGTCCTCCTTTTGACAAATGGCGTCATTTGCTTGCATCTGGTTGGTTGGTCAAGCCCTAAACCTAAGAGTGATTCTCTTTCCCTTGTCCCCAAGATGCTTTGTAAACCAGTCGGTAGCGCCTTCCGCAGTGTTGAGTGTCCAGTCTGCCCTGCCCTTTCCGTCTCCAGCCTCACCATCCTGCGGGTGGACTTCCACAGGAGCCGTCCGCGCAGGCCCTGCTGGTCTCGTCCTGCAATCCGTCACCTCCAGCCCAGGCTCCAGCCGCCCGGGCCCTGCCGCCCCGGCCCTTCTCTCCCTGGCTCTGGCCAGTGGGTCTTTCTGCGCCCTGAGGGCAGCACGTTGGCTCCCGGCCCAGGCCTGGGGCAGCCCGCTTCCGCTCCTGCAGAGGCTCTCCTTCAGCCTCTGCGCCCGGCTCCCAGAGCAGGGCTCGCCGATGCCTGGGGGTCCCTGAGATCTTTTGAGGGTTTGTACAGTAGATATTTTCATCATGATACTAAGACTGTTTTGCCTTTTCACTTGGTTGACGTTGACACCAATTGTACCAAAGCCCTTGTGGGTGAAACTGCCGTCTCTTTAACACGAAGCAGGGCATTGGGGTACCAAACTGAGGCAGGAGCCTCTTCATGAAGTTCAGTCAGAAACAAAACCTTGCCACAGAGTGAATGCACAAGCAGATGAGTGTCCAACCGTCTTCAATTAAACCAGATATGAAAAGATTTGCAAAAATGTAACACTTCTTACTATTTTTTTGATTTGGACAATAGTTATTTTTCATAAAAAGTATTTATGTTATAACATATAACAGGTTTAAATTCTAGATGAGTTAATAAATACTTTAGAAATGACTCAGCTTTAATTTCTAATAAGGAAAGTATTCCTAGATCTGACCTACATAAACGAAAGGTCTATGGGATCCTCAATAATACCTAAGAATGTAAAGAGGTCCTGAGACCAAAATATTTCCACCATTGTTCTCCCAGTTATTCTCTTAATACTGTTTCTCATAATTTCAAATTGTTTATTTTCTGTGTCACCATATTATGAATTCTATTCCCAAGAAAACCCTCCAAGTTATGTGGGGATTTTTACAGATGGGGGAAATGAGGCTAAAAGAGGTTAATAGTTAATTGACTTGGAAGGTCCATCCAGCTAGCAAGTGCCAGACAGAGTTGGATTTGAATTTACCTTTGAGTCCAGAACCTGCATTTTATGGTTGTGCCTTGATAAATACAAAGCCTTTTAAATGGGTTAATTCACTCATTCCACAGGTATTTTTAAAGCACTTGCTGTGGTAGATGGGCACCATGCCAGGTGAACCGTGGAGACCTGCGCTCTGCCTTGTGATGGAGTTTATGGCTGCAGGTGAAAGAAAAGTGCTTGATGAAGTTTAGGCCTCCTAGAGAAAATGATGTCTGAACTGCAGCTAGAGAAGGGAATGGGAGTAGGCTTACTCAAAAAGCATTTCTTGAAGTAATAGCTCATTAGGATATAAAGTAAGCCTCATCTATAGGTTGGTGGTGGTGGTAGGGGGATGATTTATTGAGCACCTGCCACGTCCTTACTCTGTAGCTTTTTCAAGAGAAGCCAGAAATGTGTCTGTTAATTTGAAACCTCTTCCCTATATTTAAGTAGTTATTTTAATTGACTAGGATATCTACATAGAAAAGGGCACAGGTGGTAATTGAGGGGCTTCTTGAATTGTCCCCAGCATCCAGCTCCTCTGCTCCTTCCTTCCTGTCTCCACCACTCTGCCTTCCCCAGCCACTGTCCTGAATTGTAGCACCAGAGATTACTTTTACCTGCTTTAAAACCAAATCAAATTACGTAGTATTCAATTACATAGTACTCTTTTGTTTAGGACTTCATTCATTCAGTATTTGTTTATATGACTCATCTTTGTTACTATGTAGCTGAAAGGTGTGCAATTTCATAACTATAAAGTATTCCATTGTAAGAACATACCATACTTAAATTCATTCTGCTATTGATATTTGAGTTGCTTCCAGTTTTTGGCTATTATGAATAAATGCTGCTACAAATATTTTTTTATATGTCTTCTGGTGAACGTACTTGTGAATTTCTAGGATATAGAGGATACTGCCTGTATTAGTTAGCCAAAGAGGTGCTAATGTGAAATACCAAAAATGGGTTGGTCTTCACAAAGCGTATTTATTTGGGGTAGAAGTCCACAGTTACCAGGCCATAAAGCGTAAGTGTCTTCCCTCACCACAGTCCATTGCCACGTGTTGTAGCTAGACAGCTGCCGACGTTTGCCACGGTTCAGACTTCTTGGGTTCCTCTCTTCCCGGGGCTGTGTTTCTCTCCGAGCTCAGTGCCTCTGTTTCCTCCACAAGGTCAGCTGTAGACTATCAGGTGAACGGCTCGCTTCTCTTCTCCTGGGGCCTTCTCTCCAACATCAAAACTCCAACATCAAAACTGCTTCTCAAAAAACTGCCTCAACTCTGTTCTTGCCATGCCTTTTATATTTGATTGCCCACCCACCAAGGGATGGGGCTCAACGCCCTACCGACGTGGCCCAGTCAACGCCCTGATCGTAACTCAGTCATGCCCAGATTAGCAGATCAGTTTACAAGCATGAGCCAGTTATATTTTTGGAATTCATAATTACATCCAACTGCCCAACTGCAACACTGCCCAACAGTTTTCCAGAATGATTGTACCAGCTTACTCTCTCCTAGCAGTGTGTGAGGGTTCCATTTGCTCTATAGTCTCAGCAACACTTTTTAAATTTTAGCCATTTTTGTGGGTTTAGTGACATCTCTTAATATTATTTTTGCTTGTCTGCTCGTTTTTTTCCCCCATTGCTTGTTGTTTTTGCTTGATGTCTGCTCATTGTTTATTGTCTTCTTTAGGAGGCATCTGAACTGAACC
Organism: Tolypeutes matacus; assembly: GCA_026826555.1. NCBI lineage: Eukaryota > Metazoa > Chordata > Mammalia > Cingulata > Chlamyphoridae > Tolypeutes > Tolypeutes matacus. The sequence goes on along the minus strand of JAKSZT010054215.1, from coordinate 3,727,038 downwards.
TAGCACATTCCACATGGAAGGTGGGCACCCAGCTGCCTGAGCCGCATCTGCTTCCTGGCATCTCATTTTGATTTTTAATTTGCAGTTCTGTGCTAATAAGGTTTTTATGTTTATTGGCCATTTGTTTTCTTTTGTGGAGTTCCTGTTTGCCTTTTGCTCATTTTCTATTGGGTTGTATATCTTATTTAAAAATACCAGGGGTGGGGGATTGAACCTGAGACCTCATGTGTGGGAAGCTGGTGCTCAACCACTGAGCCACATCGGCTTCCCTGAGTTGTTTTTTTCGTTAGTTTTGCTTGTTTTTTTTTTTCCTCCAGGAGGCACTGGGAACCAAACCCAGGGCCTCCTGTGCAGGGGGCTGGCGCTCAACCGCTTGAGCCACATCTGCTCGTCCTGAATAGAGTTTTTTTTTTAAGATTTTATTTATTTATTCATTTATCCCCCCCTTGCTGCCTGTGCTCGCTGGGTCAGCCAACCACGCCATGCGGGCGGGCTTGCCTTCACCAGGAGGCCCCGGGAACCGAACCCGGGGCCTCCCATATGGTAAACGGGAGCCCCACTGATTGAGCCACAGCCGCTTCCCTGAATAGAGTTTTTAATAGCAGTTTCAGGGTTATGGTAAATAGAGCAGACAGTAAAGAGAGTTCCCATCTGCTCCTCTCTTCCCCACATGCAGTTTTTCCTGTCAAGTTCTTGCACTAGTGTGGAACATTTGTTACAGTTGATACATGATTATTAGCTAAAATCCATAGTTTACTTTAGAGTTCACTGTTCTGTATGGTTGTGTGGATTTTGACAAGTGCATTGAGTCACACGTCCACCTTTATGGTCTCAAACAATAGTCTTAACTGCCCTAAAAATCCCCTGTGTGCTACCTCTTCATCTCCCCAACTCTCCCCAAACCACTGGCAACTACCGGTCCTTTTACCTTTTCTATATAGTTTTGCCTTTTCCAGAATGTCATATAGTTGGAATCATATAGTGTGTAGCTTTTTCAGACTGGCCTCTTTTACTTAGCAATATACATTTAAGAGTTAAGATTAAGGTCTCTTTGTGGCTTGAAAGTTTCCATTTATCTTTTATTTTTTAATCTTTTTAATTTTTTATTTATTTTTATCTTTTTATCACTGAATAGTATTCCACTGTGTGGATGTACCATAGATTATCTGTTCACCTCTTGAAGGGCATCTTGCTTGCTTTCAGTATTTGGCTATTATGAATAAAGCTGCTTTAAACATTTGTGGGCAGGCTTTTGTGTGTACATATTTTTCAACTCATTTGGTTATCCAGGAACATGAGGGCTGGATTGCTTAGGGAGACCTTCCCAACCTCAAGATTATATAACATTTTTTTCTTCTAATACTTTTTTTCAGCTTTTTTCATTTATTTTTTTTTAAAGGTACCAGGGCCGGGGGTTGAGCCACATTGTATGTGGCTCATACAACCATTGAGCCACATCGGCTCCTGAGTTGTTTTTTTCGTTTGTTTGTTTTATTATTTTTTTTGGAGGCACCAGGGACCGAACCCGGGACCTCCCTTGTGGGAAGCAGGCGCACGACGCCTCTAGCCACATCCATTTCCTTTTGTTTAGCTTTTTATAGTTTGCTTTGTATGTGGTGTGAGGGAAGTATCTAATTTAATTTTAAAAAAAATGATATGACACTTGGAATGTATTGGGAAAATTACTTATAAATGTGAACTAGAAAATGTAATTAATTTTTCCGAATTGGAAGTCAAATTGGTTTTTGAATTTTAACCTGTGATTCTTTTTTTTTTTTTTTTTAAAGATTTTATTTATTTATTCATTTATCTCCCCCTTGCTGCTTGTGCTCGCTGGGTCAGCTAACCACGCCGTGCGGGCGGGCTTGCCTTCACCAGGAGGCCCCGGGAACCGAACCCGGGGCCTCCCACATGGTAAACGGGAGCCCTACTGATTGAGCCACATCTGCTTCCCTAACCTGTGATTCTTGATCCAAAGCACTTTTAGAGTAAGAGAGGAAAATATTTTTAAATTTTCTGAATCGATATTGGCCTTGAGTAAATAGTTAAATCTGGAACACTGTCAGGTTTCGAGCTGGCATTAAAAAAGAAAATCAGGTTGCAATGCTTTTATTTCATACATAGTTTTCAGGTAACTCGCGGGTAATTAGCAGTGTGAGGAGGCATAGCATCATTTTAACAATGCCAGCACCTTTGAGTCCGTGAATAGCACAGAAGTCTGTCAATTTAAATTTGATGACCCCACTGTAGAAAACAAGCGTGCACCCTGCCTCATGGAAGGCCTGTATAGTTTTGGACATGTTCCTGTACTATCTATAATTGCATTGTTTCCCTCAAGAGATTTCAATAAGATCAAAGGCTTGGTGTATTAATTACACTTTTTCCAAGACACATTAAAATACACACATAGCCAGTAGAATGAAAAATTGCTTATTGTACCACTAAAATCACCGTGCAAAGTGCCGGTGATGCCTGGCCATACTCAGGAACTCTGGCTCGGCACATTCTTGGGAAGAACGTCATTGCCTGTCGCTGTGTGTTAAGCCAAAGGCTTAAGGCTCCTTGTTGCCTCGATCAGCTGCAAAATGCTTGATAGTAGACATTTAGTGGTGAGTTAAAAAAGATGTGCAGGGAAGTATACAGATAACGGGCAAAGTGGTGAACTACAAGCAGATAACTGCCTTTGTTATATCACTATTTAATCTTCTGAGGATGATTATTTAGGAGAGCATCCTGTGCTTCTATTCTACGGCTGGGACAAAAGCCTCTGTTGCTTTTAAGGAGAGGATATTCAGCTTAAGTCAGTGGGTCTGTTTGCTCGAGGTAGTCATGTATCCTGAGTGTATCTGCATCTCTGTAAGCCCTTCATGCTTTTGTCACTCCTGTACCTTCAGTGTGGTCCACCGGCGAGCACGGAAGGTAAACGTGGAAGGTCATAGACATGGCAGGCTTGCAGTGGTGATGCTGGCTGGAATTGTGGCGTCTTATCTAGGCAGGAGCCGGCGAACGTTTCTGTAAATGGCCAGGAAGAAAAGGTTTCAGGCTACTTTGCCTGCCGTTGTAGCCTGAAAGTAGCGATGGGCCACACGCAGACCAGTGGCTGTGGCAGTAGCCTGTGGGCTTTTGCCAGCAGGAGACTGGGCTGTAGGTGGTCACTCGCGAGTCGAGGGGCAGAGGGCAGCAACAGGAAAGAAAGCTGTGCATTCCAGCACGTGACTCCTAAGCAACCTGTAAGCAGGCGGATGCCAGGCAGAGGACAGCCCAGCTCAGCGTGTTCAGCCCAGGGCCTTTTCAGCAAGAGCCCACTGAGATGCGGAGGATGTCGACGGCCCTCCGCAAGTTCCCGTGGAGCTCCGTCCCAGGCGGTGGCCTGATGTGGGACTAGGCTGACCACTCTCCTGATGTCTAGCAACATAGACGAGCTTCGCCTGTTTGTTGAACTTTATAAAGTGAAATTGTACAGGATGTTTTCTTATATCTGGCTTCTCTCTGGGCAACATGTTTGTGAGTTCATCTGTGTCTGCTATCTAGTGGTAGTGTGTTCATTCTTATTGTTTTATAGCATTGCACTGTATGAACTCCAATTTATTTATCTGTTTTACTGTTGAAGGGCATTTGCGTTGTTTTACCTTTCTGGCCATTGGAAATAGTGCTGTTGTGAACGTTTTTTTTACTTTTTTTTTTTTTTTTTTTTTTTAACCAGGAGGTCCCAGGGATGGAACCTGGGTCCCTCCATATGGGAGACGGACACCCAGCCATTTGAGCCACATCCGTCCCTCTTGTTGTGAACATTTTAAACATGAATTTTTGGTGCACGCATGTGCACATTTCTGTTGGGTATGTATATCTTGAAGTGGAATTGCTGGGCTATGAGGGCTACATGTGTTCAGCTGTGGTTGATACTGCCAAACCATGTCCGAGAGAGGGGTGGTAGCAGTTTTCACTCTCTCCAGTCGTGTGGGAGGCTTCCACTTGCTCCCGTCCTCATCAGTAGTTGGTGTTGTCTGTCGCTTAAATTTTAGCCATTCTGGCAGGTGTGTACTTTTTTTAAAAGCCACTACTTTGTTGTATTTTGTTTCACATTTATTATATAACTCGTATCTTCACAACAACCTTATAGAAGGTAGGATGGAAATCATTCTCCTCATCTTTGGGTCAAGAATCGGGCTGAGAGAGATTATTATTTGGTTTGCCAAAGACCCATAACTAATAACTCGGCAGAACTGACACTCACCTGGCAGTCCTGTTCTGTCCCTGTTTTCCTAGTGTATTACCTATAGCCCTATTGTAGCCAGCAGCTCTTCAGTTTTCAAGATGCATGCGTTAAAAATAGGATGTCCTGTGCATCTCAGAATGGCCTAGCCACAGTTCTTTATGGCACTCTTTGGGACTTGCTCGAAGGACAGATGGGATTGTTGTTGCAATGCAGCATAAATTGTACGTTTGTTAAGATGGAAAATAGAATAATGGCAGCAAGGAGAAGAGTAAGAATTTAAAATATTTTCCTATTAGAAAATTAGTTTTTTTCCATTGTCAAAGGAAGCTTTCTACTTTGCTACATTACTTTCAGACCTGGAGCCCAAAATTCTTTTCAGTGACCTAGCTGGGTGAACATACAGATAAGTGAGATATCATTCTGTTCTGATTCTAAGATACTGTAGTTTTGTTAAAGTTGGATAGTGTGTGCATAGTCCCCACTCCCAAGCAAATGTTTTATTTCTTAAATTTGTAATTTAATTCTTTTTGAATACGTAATACATTATCATCGTTCAAAATTCAAAACATATGAAAGTCTCCCTTCCTAGCCCTATTCCCCAGTCAACAGGCATCCAAAGCAATGATTTTTTCCTATAGTTTTACAGACGTATTTTATGCATGCACAAGCAGACATGTAGTATAAATCTTCCTCCCTGGTCTCCCTGTCATAAAGAGATGCTAGCATCCTGAACAGACTGCTTTTGAACATGTTTTGGGGGTAATTATTCGTATATGAGTACATTTCATTTCCAGATGAGCACCTACTTATGAGTAGATGCATTTGAATAGATAATAGTTAAATTCAGCAAGTTCAAGAGTCTTTCCCAATTCTGCACACCTCTCTTCGAGCCGGCACTTTTGGGGTGACAGCTGTGTGATCCTTCCTAGAGCAAAGCAGGTACTTATGATTGGTGCTGTTAATCCAGTCAGGGGTTTGATTTTCTGAGACAGATTCTCCAAAGAAAATAACGTAGATACATTCTGGTTAGCTCCTGGGAGCTCATGACACTCACAAGAGCCAAATGGCGATTGTGTCTGTGTTCAGAGTAAAAGTACTTAGTAGATACACAACCAGCTGGAAAAGGATGAAATCTGTCTCGGTAATTCTGAGGGGAAGGGCATGAATCAGTGAGGCTGGAAGTTGGAATAAGATATGTGGTTGTGGGAGCATCAAACCAATTGGGCAGGAACCAAAGAAATCATTATCTCTTATCTGACCACCAAATATGTAGCAAATATTTGTTGGGTACGCAACGTGTGCCAGACATTGTGCTAGGCTTTGGCAACATGGTGATGAAGCAGAAAGGGTTCATGGGCCCAAATGCTTCAGAGTTTAACCTGAAAAAGTCTAACCATGTGAAAATATGAGTGCTGACAAATGTGGGAGGAGTGGTAGAAACAGGGAGAAAAGAAAGTAGAGAAGGGGTTGTCTCAGTTTGACAGGCTGCCATGACAAATATCATGCAGTGGGTTGGCATAAACAAAGAATTTATGGACTCATGGTTTTGAGGGTAGAAGTCCAAAATCACAGTGTCACCAAGGCAAAGCTTTCTCCCCAGAGTCTGTAGCACTCTGTCGCTGGCTGCTGGCGACCCTTGGTGTCCTTGGCTTGTGTCCCTGCCTCACGTCATGGCGATGTCCTCTCCTTTCCTTCTGGGTTCTGTTGACTTCTGGCTTTCAGTTCCTCCCTGTGGCTTTCTCTCTCTCAGTTTCTTCTGCTTGTACAGGATTTTAGTAATCCGGATGAAAAACCCAGCCTCACTCAGTTGTGCTACACCTTAACTAAAATAACGTCTTTAGGAGATCCTATTGACAAAGGGTTCACACCCACAGAAATATGGATTAAATTAAGAGTAGTCTAATTTGGGGTATGTAGTTCATTCTACCTTAGAAGTAAGAAAAGGTAAAAAAGAGGAGAAAGACAGGCAGGGGTTATCCAAAGTGGTAGCCATTAGAAATTGAGGCCAGACTTTGCAAAGATGTATTTGGTGGCCTCAGAGAATGCTCTTGGTGTCAGAGAGTGGAAGAGAGCTCAGACTTTGGAGGGATGGAGATGATGGAGAAAGGGGCGTGGCTGTTGGGAGCAGAGGATAGGAAGAACAACCATAGTTTGGGAATATTTTATTCAAAACAACAAAGGTTGGAGTTAGTTCAGTTACTTAAGAAACCACTCTCTCATTTTAATATTAAATATTAAAAATACTTCATTAGGACTTACTGATAGGTGAGACCTTAAACTCTTAAATCGAGAGTTTAGTCATGAGACGCATGCTGGAGTTCAGTCCATGGAGTGCTCTGAGACCAGTGAGTGTTGGAGCTGGGCATGGAGTCAGAGGGAGGTGTTCCCTGTCGGAGCTGGCCTTGGGGCCCCTGCAGCTGCGGCGAGGGCTAGCCTGCTCCTGGGCCTGGGCCGGGGAGAAGAGGGCTTGCTCAGTGTCTGTCCTTGCAAACCAGGCTTCCCTCCCAGGTCGGAGCGTAGTTACGGAGCAGCAGGAAGTTGCTTGTCCTTTCCGTTTCCACAGGGCTCACTGACCCCCTGAAGCCCATGTGGCTCCCTCTAGGCCAGAGCCCTCACCTAAGCAAGCGTTTATTCTTATTTAGTTTTATTTTTATTTTGCAAGCATTCATTTCATAGCCTCTTTCTGAACAACAAGGAGAGATTTTATACCCTGCAGACCAGAAATTTGAATGCGCTTGAAGAGATGCTGGAAGAAAGGGATTATTTTGAGGCCACGACTCTGACCTGAAGGCGCGGATCTGAGCAGAAGTAAAGCAAAGAAAGTGCTAGAAGGACGGCTCCAGGTGGTGGAAAGACCCTTGGTCAGTGCAAAGGGGAGCAGCCATGTTTACAAAGCTGTGCTCCCCCAAAGCACCTCTGTTTTCTAGTTCAAAATTTTCATAATAAGTTGTGCCAGGAAAAGCTTTTCAAAGGCAATGGTAAATCAGTAAATGGTAGGTAGGTTGAGTTCCTGAGAAAGAACCTACCACGTGAAGGTACGTCAGGCCGCTGCACATCCCAAAATGGTGCTACTATAAAATTGAAAATGCGATTAGTCGCCATGTACGCCAGCGTAAAGTGCACAAGAATCTTCTTTTCAGGTTAGATATTGATAAATTTATACGTGTTATTGCCTAAATTTGTACTAAATGATGGACAGGTTATGCTAGAAACCTCAAAGAAAAATACATGAAATAATACAATGAAAAATATGACGCATTTTTTCTTTTTTTTTAATGTGAAGAAAACTTTAGTGAGGGACATAAAAGAAGACTTAAATAAATGGAGAGAAATACATGCTCCTGGATAACAAAATTGAATATTATAAAGATGTCAATTCTTCTTTAATTAATTTTGGATGTAATTAAATGTCAATTTAAAAGTAGTCCATGGTACACTTGGAAGAATATATTGCTATGACTAGCAGACTTTTTTTATTTTATTTTTTTGCACCTTTACCACGCTTTATTATGTGTTGATTTTGGGTCTTACATTTAATTATGCTGCAATATAATACCAAAGAAATGTTTAATTTAGTCAATTTAAATTGAAGTCTGAAAAAAAGAAAAGTAGCAGAGCTAGTGTAGCTCAGTGGTTGAGCGTGTACTTCACATGTATGAGGAGGTCCAGGGTTCAATCCCCAGTACCTCTAAAAAACAATAAAAAATAAAATCTCAGTCAAATCAATTGTTGACGTTATTGTCTAATAATAATATTTCTAAAACATTTTTCAGTTTCTTAAAATCTTTCACAAACGTTATCTCCTTCGATAAAGCCAGACAGTGTTTCTGTTCTCATTTTGCATACAAAGAAACTGAGGTTAACAGAGATTAAGAGACTTTCATAGGTTCTAGTAGGAATCTAGTGGACTAAGAAGGAGCTAATTGTCAGAATTGGAATATAAACATAAATGTTTTCCTTCAGTTCTATGTTGGTTTCCACTGTCCCACTGCCGTGGACCAAGAAGTCTGAATGGCATTTCACTGGCACAGAACTAAAGGGACACTCAGCACTCGGAGATGATCACACAGTAAGACCAATTCCGAATGTAGCACAAATGTAAGCATTGGCTTGCTTGTAAAGTCGACAGGGTACTGGCGTCTGTGTGTGAGAAATAGTCAAACTCAGGTCATTTCAGCACTGAGATGTATGTGTATATATATATAGCAAATTGAAAATCACTTCCTAGTTTGCCACTTTAAATCTAGTGACCCTGTTGAAGGTTGTGTTTTAATCCAAAGCATTTTTCCGATTATTTGCTTTCTTTTCATTTTAGGAAAGTGTTCTTTGATAGCAGGGTTGTTATCTCTACTGTCTCTGCCTTTTTTTTTCTTTTTTTTTTAATAAACTTTTTATTTCAGAATAATTTTAGGTTTACAGAAAAATTGCAAAGATAATGCAGAGTTCCCATATATGGTACCATGCACCCAGTTTCCCCGATTATTTATTCATTGCATCAGTGTGGTATGTTTGTTAGGGTTACTGAACCACTAGCGATCCCTTATTGTTAACTAGGGTCCGTACTTCATCCAGATTGCCTACTTTTTATGTAATGGCCCTTCTGTTCCAGAATCCCACCCAGGGCACCACATTACATTTTGGTGTCATGCTTCCGTAGGCTCCTCTTAGCTGTGACGGTTTCTCAGAAAGCAGAAAGAACTGACCTATTTACTCAAATATAGATCACTTTAAATAGTAAATACTAATTTGAAATAAGGAATATTAAGTAGTTATATATGCACCTGTGCTTCTAAGAAAGTTTGTATGGCTTAATTATTTTAATATTCTAGTGTCACTTTGAACAATCCTCTCTTTTTCATAGATTTGAAAAAATGCATTTTTTAAAGCCAAATTAAGATTTTATACTTCACCCCCAAAATGTGAAGGAAACATAAGGTTACTAAACTTCATTATGATAACCCCTCGGCCATATGAGAAAAAGGAGGGGTAACTTTGGCTTAACCCTCTCAGTGTGGGCAGCCCTTGGTGAGACAGTTACGTAGCAGGGCAGAGCCACTGACAGCTCTTCCACATGCATGTCTCCAGGATTGACTTAATTTTGGCATAAATTAATCCCTTTGATGTATACAATTTTAATATATGATAAATATTTGTTTACCCCCAAACAATCTAGTCATGCGTACAACACACAAAAACTCACTTTTCGGTTGTACTGTAAGCCCCGGGACGTTGCTGGAGATGCTGTCTAGGACACTTGGAGAAAGCGCATCCGAGGGCCTGCTGCGCCAAGTTCTGTGATGACCGGAAGGCAGAGATGCTTTGGATTTAAAATTATGCTCAAGGTGGAAATAAAGACATGTCTCCCCCAGATATACTTTAATTTGAATTCTTAATGTTTTAAGGTTTTCCTTGAACCAAATTGATATTCTATTATTATTCTTTTGGGGAAGGGATTTACCAAAAAATTAACTAATTGTGTGGGTTTTTTTTTTTAACTTTGTTCATTTAATAATTGGAAATACAAACAGTTAAAAGCTAAAAAGAAAGCACAGTTGAATAAAAACATACATTTCTCAATTAAATGTATTGGATACCTATAAATTTTTTTTTGAATCATACAATATGTTACACAATATATTTGGTTCATAGTAACACAATCATACAGTATTTGTCCTTTTGTGTCTGGCTTGCTTCGCTTGACATAATGTCCTCCAGGTTCATCCATGTTGTCATATGCTTTACAGCTTCATTTCTTCTTATAGCTTCATAATTCCATCGTGTAATAGACCACAGTTTGTTTCTCCATTCGTCACTTGACACCTGGGTTGTTTCCAGCTTTTGGCAGTGGTGAATAATGTGGCTATGAACATCGGTGTGCAGATGTCTGTTCGTGTCACTGCTCTCGGTTCTTCTGGGTATATTCCCAGTAGTGGTATTGCAGGGTCACGTGGCAAGTCTATATTCAATTTCTTTAGGAATTGCCAAACAGTCCTCCACAGTGGCTGTACCATTCTGCATTCCTACCAGCAGTGAGTAAGTGTTCCTGTCTCTCCACATCCTCTCCAACACTTGTAGTTCTCTGACTTTTTATTAGTGGCCATTTTGATAGGTGTGAAATGATATCTCATTGTAGTTTTGATTTTCATTTCCCTAATCATGAGTAATGTTGAGTGTTTCTTCATGTGTTTTTTTTCTTTTGCCATTTGTATTTCTTCTTTGGACAAATGTCTATTCAAGTCTTTTGCCCATTTTTAAATTGTGTCGTTTGTCGTTTTATTGTTGAGTTTTAAGATCTCTTTATATATCTTGGATATTAAACCCTTATCAGATACGTGATTTCCAAATATTTTCTCCCATTGAATCAGCTGCCTTTTCACCCTTTTCACAGTACTGTGAGGTACAAAAGTGTTTAATTTTGAGGAGGTCCCATTTATCTTTTTTCTTTTGTTGTACATGCTTTGGGTGTAAGGTCCAAGAAACCACCACCTACTATAAGGTCTTGAGAACATTTCCCTACATTTTCTTTCCTAAATATAAGGTCTTTGATTCATTTTGAGTTGATTGTTGTATAGGGAGTGAGATAGGGGTCCTCTTTCATTCTTTTGGTTATAGATATCCAGTTGTCCCAGCACAATTTGTTGAAGAGACTGTTTTGTCCCATTAACATTAACTTGGTAGATTTGTCAAAAAAAAAACAGTTGACTGTATAGGTGAGAGTTTATTTCTGGGTGCTCAATTCTATTCCACTGATCAATGTGTCTATCTTTATGCCAGTACCATGCTGTTTTGACCATTGTAGCTTTTTAATATGTTTCAAGGTCAGGCAGTGAAATTCTTCTCACGTCGCTCTTCTTTTTCAGAATTGCTTTTGGCTATTCAGGTGCACTTTCCCTTCCAGATGAATTTGGTAATTGCCTTTTCTAATTCTGTAAAGTAAGCTTTTGAGATTTTGATTGGTATTGCATTGAATCTATAAATCAGTTTGGGTAAGTTTGGCATCTTCACGATATTTATTTTTCTAATCTATGAACACGGAATGTCTTTCCATTTGTTTAGGTCTTTTAAAATTTCTTTTAGCATTGTTTTGTAGTTTTCTGCATATAGGTCTTGTATATGGTTAAATTACCTCCTATGTATTTGAGTCTTTTTATTGCTATTGAAAATGGAATTTTCCCCCTGATTTCCTCCTCAGGTTGTTCAGTACTAGTGTACAAAAACATTACTGATTTTTGCGTGTTGATCTTGTATCCTGCGACTTTGCTGAACTCACTTATTAACTCAAGTAACTTTGTTAGGATTTTCTAAGGATCTTGTCATCTGTAAACAGTGAGAGTTTTACTTCCTCTTTTCGCTATTTGGATGCCTTTAATTTTTTTTTTCCTTGTCTAATGGACCTAGCTAGAACTTCTAGTACAATGTTGAATAGCAATGGTGACAGTGGGCATCCTTGTCTTCTTCCTGATCTTAGGGAGAAAGCTTTCAACCTTTCCCCATTGAGTATGATGTTGGCTGTGGGTTTTTCATATATGCCTTTTATCATATTGAGGAATTTTCCTTTTATTCCTATCTTTTGAAGTATTTTTATCAAAATAGGATGTTGGATTTTGTTGAATGCCTTTTCTGCATCTATTGAGATGATCATGTGTTTTTTTTCCCTTCAGTTTGTTAATGTGGTGTATTACATTGATTGATTTTCTTATGTTGAACCAGCCTTACATACCAGGAATAAATCCCACTTGGTCGTGTCGTGATGTCTAAGTCTTTTGATATGCTGTTGGATTCGATTTGCAAGTATTTTGTTGAGAATTTTTGCATCTATGATTACTAGAGAGATTGGTCTGTAATTTTCTTTTCTTGTGGAATCTTTATCTGGCTTTGGTATTAGAGTGATGTTGGCTTCATAAAATGTGTTGGGTAATTTTCCCTCCTCTTCGATTTTTTTGGAAGAGTTTAAACAGGATTGGTGTTAATTCTTTTAGAAATGTTTGGTAGACTTCACCTGTGAAGCCATCTGGTCCTGGACTTTTCTTTGCTGGGAGATTTTTGATGACGGATTCAATCTCCTTAATTGTGATTGGTTTGTTAAGTTCTTGTATTTCTTGTTGTGTCAGTGTAGGTTGGTTATGAGTTTCTAGAAATTTGTCCATTTCATCCAGGTTGTCTAGTTTGTTGGCATATAGTTTCTCTTAATATCCTCTTATGATTCTTTTTATTTCTGTGAGGTCATTTGTAACTTCCCCCCTTTCATTTCTGATTGTATTTATTTGCATCTTCTCTCTTTTTTCCTTTGTTAGTCTGGCGAGGGGTTGGTCAATTTTATTGATCTTCTCAAAGAACCAGCTTTTGCTTTTGTCGATTTTCTCTGTTGTTTTCTGTTCTCATTTTCATTTATTTCTGCTCTAATCTTTAGTATTTCTTTCCTTCTTTTTGCTTTGGGATTGGTTTGCTGTTCTTTTTCTAGTTTCTCAAGTTGTTCAGTTAAATCTTTGAGTTTAGCTCTTTCTTGTTTTTAAATATAGGCATTTAGGGCTATAAATTTCCCTCTCAAGACTGCCTTCGCTGTATCCCATAAGTTTTGATACGTTGTGTTCTCATTTTCATTTGTCTCAATATATTTACTGGTTTCACTTGCAATTTCTTCTTTGACCCACTGAATATTTAGGAGTGTGTTGTTCAGTCTCCACACATTTGCAAATTTACTTTTTTCCAGTCTGTTATTGATTTCTAGTTTCATTCCATTATGATCTGAGAAGGTGCTTTGTATAATTTCAATCTTTTTATATTTATTGAGAGCTGTATTGTGACCTAACATGTGGTCTATCCTGGAGAAAGATCCATGGGCACTTGAGAAGAATGTATAACCTGCTGAGTTTGGATGCAGTGTTCTGTATATGTCTGTTAGGTCTAACTTGTTTATCATATTGTTCAAGTTCTCTTTTTCCTTGTTGATCTTCTGTCTAGTTGTTCTATTTAATGATGTGAGAGGGGTGTTGAAGTCTCCAACGATTATTGTAGAAATGTCTATTTCTCCCTTCAGTTTTGCCAGAGTTTGTCTCATATATTTTGGGGCACCCTGGTTAGGTGCGTAGATATTTATGACTGTTATCTCTTCCTGGAGGATCGTCCCTTTTATTAATATATAATGGCCTTCCACATCTCTTATCACTTTTTTGCATTTGAAGTCTGTTTTGTCTGATATTAGTATAGCTACCCCTGCTCTTTTCTGTTTACTATTCGCGTGGAGTATCTTTTTCCAACCTTTTACTTTCAGCCGGTTTGTATCCTTGGGGCTGAGGTGAGTTTCTTGTAAGCAGCATATGGATGGCTCATGTTTTTTTATCCATTCTGTCAGCCTGTATCTTTTGATTGGGGAATTTAATCCATTCACATTCAATGATATTACTGAAAATGCACTATTTACTTCTTCCATTTTATTGTTTGGTTTTCATATGTCGTCTTATTTTTCCTGTCTTTTTCCTCTTTTGGTTATCCTTTCTGCTCTTCTTTCTTCTATACTCTCCTCCAAGCCTCTCTCTCCTGTCTTTTTCTTTCAGGTTCTAAGGCTTCCTTTAATATTTCCTGCAAAGGTAGATTCTTTTTTGCAAACTCTCTTAGTTTCTGTTTGTTTGTGAATACTTTATACTCACCTTCATATTTGAAGGACAGTTTTGCTGGATAAAGAGTTCTCGACTGGCAGTTTTTCTCTTTCAGTTTCCAAATTGTATCATACTACTGTCTTCTCACCTCCATGGTTTGTGAAGAGAAATCTTCGCAAAGTCTTACTGGGCATCCTTTGTACGTGATGGTTTGCTTCTCCCTGGCTGCTCTGAGGGTTTTCTCTTTATCTTTTACATTTGACATTCTAAGTAGTATGTGTCTTGGAGTAGATCTATTTGGATTTATTCTCATTGGGGTACAGTGTGCTTCTTGGACATGTAAGTTCATTTCTTTTGTGAGAGTTGGGAAATTTTCAGGTATTATTTCCTCAAATACTCTTTCTGCCCCTTTTCCCTTCTCTTCTCCTTCTGGAACTCCCATGAGTATGTTGTTGCGTTTTGTGTTGTCATTCAACTCTCTGAGCCCCTGCTCTATTTTTTCCCTTGTTTTCTCTCTCTCTGTTCTTTCCTCTCTTCAATTTTAGCTGTTCTGTCTTCAGTATCACTTATTCTTTCTTCTATGATTTCGAGTCCGCTGTTGTATGCCTCAAATGTGTTTTTGATCTCACCTGTTGTGTCTTTCATTCCCATGAGCTCTGTTACTTTTCTATTCAGGATTTCACATTCTTCTTTGCAGTCACTCAATATCTTCTTGATGTTATTTATCTCATTAACTGTATTGTCTTTCAACTTATTAATTTTATTTTGGAAACTTATGTGCATCTCACTGATTCGTTCTCTCATTCTGCTTCTCTTCTGGGGCTTTGATGTATTCCTTTTCTTGGGCCATTTCTTCTATTTCCTTAGTATGGCTCGTAATTTTTTGCTGATATATAGGCATCTGATTAGGATGTAGTTTACTCAGATGCTCAATTTCTTTCTCTTTTGTGGGGATTTAGTGGCAGGAGGCTGTGGGTTACCACTCCTCTTTGATTTTTGGCTTGACCTGGATTGTTAGGATTGTCCTGCTTATTGCTCAAAGCTTGGCACTGGACCCAGTAATTGGTTGTGGAGTTGCTTCCTCGGGCTTTGGGCAGGGAGGCTATAGAGGCCAGAAAAAGCTGCTCCTACTTATTTTTAATTTTCTTGCATGCACTTCCTTGGTCTTCCAGGCGATGGCACTCTTTGACAGCTCTCAGTTCAATGCCTGGTCAGAGTGTATTTGTTGCAACACAGACCAGATCAATGTGATAGACCTTCCTCTCTGGAGGCTAGGAGCCTTGTAAATCAAACTTTCTCTGAGACAGTTCTCCAGTGTTCTCTGGCAGCCCCCTCCTTTCCCCCCCACTAGGAAATATTTCTATTTCCCTCTGAGTCCTCAACAATCAGTCCCTGTTAGTAGAGGAGGAGATTGGGAGGGTTGTATATCTTTAGCCTCTTGCAGGCTCCAAGGCAAATAATGGGGCAGCCCCACCTGGCCTGGAAGGGCTCTTGGGACATAGCAGGCCAAATTTGTGAGTCAAAAGAAAGTCAGCCTTAGGTTGTGTCCCTCTCTCTCCTTTTCCTGGGGTTGTGGATCCCTGGAGCCCCCTCCATCTGTAGCTGCATGCCCAGAGTCCAGAGAATTTCAATATGTCTTTAGTGCAGCTGAGGGTGCCGGCATCCTGCAGATTTCAACTCAGAGTTCTGTTGTCATGATTCCCCTCCTTTGTCCCTCTCTCCTCTGGGCAGTGTCCAGCCTGCACCTGGTGTCCTAAACCTAGAAGATCTTCCCCTAGGTTGTTTCAGCCTGTCCTCTACTATTTTTCTGGAGGAGAAGAGAGTCCCGTGTCTTTCTGGTCTGCCACCTTCCTGGAAGTCCCTAATTGTGTTTTGAGCTTTGTCGAGAGAGAAAGTCTTGCTTCATAAGATCAACAACTTTTTTTTTTCTGGGCAAGTCTTAATTTGTCAGCCAAACCACATCATTTTTCATTTTAAAATGCATGGTTTTTATCTCATAACCTTTTAACTGTCAGTTGCAGTTAATTCCTTTTCATTTTGGGGTAAAATTTTTTCAAGTAGCTTGAACATCAGAGGCTGTGAAGGTTGTTTTCTAATAACTTATCAGTTTTGCATATTGGAAACTAAGTCGAGGAGCTCTCTCATTACTGTATTCAGCATTTAGGTTAAAACACTTGCTACTCGGTTCTTAAAACACAATTTCAATAGATGTTTTACTTGCACTTTCCTAACCGCTAAAACACTTCTTACCATAGAGGCATTCCAGTGGGTACAATTTATCAATTGAGGCAGTCACAATAATCATTTTCTGGGTTTGCAGAGACATGCAGACACTTCTGCCATTTTAGTTTTATAAAACTAGTAAATTAGTAAATAGAATTAGCATTGGTATAAATTTGTTTTAGCTTGTTTTTGTTTAGTGTAGAAAATTTGAAGTATAGTCTTTGAACCAAATGTGAATATAGAATACATCGGATAACTATTCTGGATACCTTTTCCTTAGTGGACTCATTTTGCTTTTGAAGGAAATCGCAGTCTTCTGAATTATTACTTCAGTATTTCTTGAATGGAGTGTGCCTTTTGTCAAGGATCTGTGGGAAGCGTCCTGAAGCCCTTTCTTCCTGTCCTTCGGGAAGGCCCAGTCCTGGCTTTGAGGGAGATTGCACTGGAGGCCAGAGCGCTCTTGGCAGAAGGTGGAGCTGCAGGCGTGTCCCCGAGCAGCGCCCGGAGGTCTCCAGGCAGCGCAGCACGCCGGAGCCTGCCCGACCGAGCTGGGTCTCTAGATTAACCTCCACCCTCCTGCCAAACTTCTGAAGTTTAAGCTTTTTTGGATCAAATTTACTACAAAGAGTTGTGATGCATTTATAGTCCTTGTATCATTAATGTGTATAATACTTTTATGCCCACATTATGAAGACGTGGAGTGTATTTACTTTTAGGAATTGTGCAGACTTATTATATCTATACTTTATGGCATTCTTGATAATCTTTTTGGCTTATTATTCTCTGGTTCGTTATTGTTCTATTTATTCTTATTTGAAACTACTTTTAAGTTTATAGAGACACCTGTGACACCTGCAGACCACCCAGGCATTGCAATCCCTTGTCTTCCTGAACCAAACATTTTTTCTCTTTGACTTAATCTAGCTTTCAGCAGTTTTCAGAGATAGATCAAATTAGCATGTAAAGGCTTTTATATTATACTGGAGTTTTGTTTACTGACACTGTCTGAGAAACTGTGGGTCATTGATGAACTCTCCAAATGATGTAGAGGTGAAGTGCCTCAGTGAGGTATAGAGGCCTTGAGAGCATCTGAGACCAGCACATGAGGCTTGAGGTCCAGCATGAAGGCTCTGGTGTGTGTGTGTGTGTGTGTGTGTGTGTGTGTGTGTGTAGCCCGCACGCCTCAGGAGCTTAGTTGTAGGTTTCTTAAGATCCTCCTAGGAAGTATTCAGAATTCTGTTGTCCCATGTCCAGACATCTCAACATTTTCTCATTACTAATTTAGAAACATGTCCAGTTTTTCAAAGCTTAAGATATCCTTAATTTATCTAAAATCGCTCATAAACTTCCGAATGATTTAGTCTTAACAATAACCAAATAATTTAGTTATATTTATGTGGTGAGAATAACAACTGGTATTTATTGTCTATACTTATGCACTTTTATAGATGGAGTTTTAACATTGAATGCGGAGAACACTAATTATGCCTATCAAGTTCCAAACTTCCATAAATGTGAAATCTGTCTGCTATCTTTCCCAAAAGAGTCCCAGTTTCAACGCCACATGAGGGATCACGAGCGAAATGACAAGGTATGTATTTCCAAAAGGGACACCAGAAAGAGATGTGTGCGTTGAAACTGGTGGTATCGGAAAAACCAACTTGTACAATTAAAATTCGAATAATAATTTAGATTCCTAAATTATAGAATATCTTATATCCTATAAACAAATATTTGATTTTTTTTTTTAGTTCAAGTTATGTTCCTAGTTATTGTTAGAAAATGAGAGAAAATGAGAGCCTGTCCTGGTGAATTCACACATTGGCATTATCTATGAATAGACAGAAATATTTTAAAAATATGACTTTTTTCAATAGTCTTGATTTCCTATATGAGTGAACACAGAAGTGGTTTATCTTGAAGTGTTTTCCTCCAGCAGGTAGTTTTTTCTTTAAGCAGTATTAAATTTTAAAATGGCATTCTAGATGTTAGATGGTATTTCAGCAGCAGGGAAATGCTATCTTAAATAGAGAGTTGAGCCTTTTTTTTGTGGTGCTCTTGTGGGGTTTGTCCAGAATCTTAGTGTCTTAATGGAGTGATTTACCTGATAGATAGAAAGTGATGTTAAAACCAAAATTAAAGACGAGACCTTTTATTTTTTCTGGGTAGGAGAATGTAAGCCAGTGGACCATTTGAGACTAGAAAAGGCCCAGGACCTCCCTGCTCCGAGAACTGACCACGGCAGGCTCAGCAGCAGTTAGCGTCGTAGCTGTGATCTTATGAGACTGGCATTATGCTCCCGAGTGCAAACTGGAAATACCTAATTATTTCTCAGTAGTGTCTTGATACTTCACAGAGATATAGTAGTGATTATTTTTCTCTTGGTAAGTGGTAGGATATTTCCCCATTTTGGGAAAATTTTAGACTTAGATAAAAACTGGTAAAAATCGGATAGGTGATTGCGCATGTTCCTGGAAGGGATTTTGTTTACAACAACAGAGTGTCAGAAATAGAAGGGAAAAATCAAACCTCATGAGTTGAAGTTCCTCCTGTATGTTTTCTTAGAGACTCCAGTCTGAAAAGTTTATAGACAGCATTTCTTCTTAGAAGTATTTTCTATATACCTGTGTTATCCTTATAATCCCTTGGAAAATTCTCCATGGCAGCTTCACAATGTCCATTTGGTAAGGATTTACTGATTTCAGTTCTAGGAGAGACTTTCGAAGTTCCTTAGAAAGATTGTTTTATAGTATTTGTTAATATTTTAACAGCATTTATGAAACAGCATCTGTGGGAAGATTGTTTTTCAGTGGCTTCTTTACTTTTCTCTCCAAATAGCCACATCGATGTGACCAGTGTCCCCAAACTTTTAATGTTGAATTCAACCTGACACTTCATAAGTGTACCCACAATGGGGAGGACCCTACCTGTCCTGTGTGCAACAAGAAATTCTCCAGAGTGGCTAGTCTCAAAGCGCATATTATGCTCCATGAAAAGGAAGAGGTAATAATTTTGGCATGTACTCTGATTTTTAAAATATATCTACTCCTCAGTCAGGAGGGTTTTAGGTATAAGCTAGTTTAAGAAGCCTTTAACATGGGTTTCAAGGAATTATCATTAAATTTGCTTTGGCCAATCTCCAGCATACTGATAAAACATTGTATTTCCTGGCCATATCAATGCCTTAGGGTAGAGATATTTTAATATGTAGTGTATTTGGAGGACCACAGTATGTTCACATTGGCTGGCAGAGGTGCATTTCTTTGAGCAGGAATCAACTTTTGTAGGATTCTGTGGTGGCCAAGAGTTCATTCTTATGCCTCTGAAGATGCTAGAATCTTGTCACATGGCTCCTGGATACCCTGCCACATGGGTATCAGTCATGGAGTCTTGGGGAAATGTTAAGGGTGATGGGGCACGAGGCCCCCTGTTGCTGGAGGTCTAATTTGAATTATAAATGGTGGTTGTTTTTAAAATACACTTCTCCATCCCTTACCCCTAATGATTACTGCAGAAAACTATAAAAATGCAAAAAGTGAAAATCGCCTTTAATTCTATCCTCGGGGGAAAATTACTGATAATTTTTGTTTTGTTTTGTTTTGTTTTGTTTTGTTTGAGGTCCTGGGGCGGGGGATTGAACCCTAGATCTCGTATGGCGGAAGCTGGTGCTCAACCACCGAGCCACATTGGCTCCCCTGAGTTGGTTATTTCATTTGTTTGCTTGTTGCTTGTTTTTGTTTTTAGGATATGCCGGGGACCAAAGCCAGAACCTCCCATGTGGGAAACAAGTGCTCAACCCCTTGAGCCACATCTGCTCCCATGATAAATATTTGATATACTCTCTTTCTGAAACAGAAAAACAAATACAGTTTTTAAATTGCATATATAAATTTTGTATCCTAACACTTGTGTTCATACTTTATCCTCTGTTTATGTGTGCCTTTAATTTTTATTATGAAATACTTTTTATTTTTTAAGTCTTGTTACATAAGTAAATACATGTCTGTTGTGGAAAAGGAAACTGAAGACCAGACTCGCTATTGAAGCACACCACTTGGAAGGAATGTGCTATGCCCTTTCTAGCATTTCTCTTTGCGATGCAGGCTTTCCACTGCAGGATAGATGTTTAAAATAAGTTTTTTTTTTTTCCGAACAAAATTAGGATTATGCTCCTTGACAGACTGTTCTGTAACCTGTTATCTCCCCTCAGTATATTGTAAATATATCCTTCCCATTTTCACTTATTACATCATGAGTGTTTTTTCCATGTCAATATTTTAAATTACTTTATTCAGGTGTTCAGCATCTGGGCATAACATGGTATTTAATTGTCTCCTTTATTGTTTAACGTTTAAGTTGTTTTGTCTTTTTTAATATTATAAATAGTGCATCTTTAATATTATAAATAGTGCATCTTTGCACGCATCTTTGATTATTTCCTCAGGATAGGCTCCTACAGTTGCAATTACTGGAGCAAAAAGTTTGACTTTTGTTAAGTTCTTGATAGAATGCCATGTCTTTCCAGAAAGTGTGCACTGATTCATCCCCTCTGCACACTGTGGGAATGCTCGTCTCACTCAGCTCTAGTGATATTTGCAAATGGCCATAATTTTATCAGTATAAAAATAACAGAAACTGTTTGCATGAAATAATGACAAATTAAAATATTTTGGGAAGAGTAATACGTGTACATGGTAAGAAATCAGACGGTCCCCAAGGGCATATGGAGTGGAAAGCTGACCCCCTCAAAGCCTGGACTTCGCAGAAGCAGCTTGTATTCCCAGCGTCTTTTGTGTCCTGCAGGGGAGGGGACATTCCGTGCACATGCAAATCTTCTTTGCACCCCCGTCTTCTATTCCCTGTCAGTCTGTGCCTCTGGTCTTTGTGTATCTTCAATATTAACTGCACGTCTCTTATCCGTGGTGCTGCCTCCTCCCTTTGGACAGCCTTGGTGGTGGGTGCCTTGCGGCGCCCTCGGGTGCTCCCAGGCTTTTCAGTATGTGCAGAAAGCTGCAGGGAGGTCTGTGTTTGGCTTCGTCCAGGGGGTGACTTTGTTCCCTGGGAGACGTGTGGTAATGCCTGGAGGTTCTTTTGGTTTTCAGACTATCGGGGTTGCTTCTGGTTCCGTGGGCAGGGCCAGGGGTGCTGCGCTGGGTCAAAAGGTCAGCAAGGCCAAGGCTGAGAAACCCTGAGCTAATGAGACGTGGGATAGATTCCTAGTCGCAGAATTGCTAGGCCACGCGGTGTGTGCATTTAGAATTTTGACAGATATTATCAAATTGTTCTCCAATGAGGTTTTACCAACTTAATACTCCTGTCAGTAGTGAATGAAAATGTTCATTTTTCCGTATGATTTTCAATAGTGTATATTAGAAAACTTGTCTTTTCCAGTTTGATAATTTTTAAATGGGGTGTTATCCTTGGTTTAGTTTGCATTTCTTTAAGTGAAGTTCAGTATCTTTCTGTGTTTATTAGCCATCGTTGCTTCTTTTTTTTCCCAAGTACATTGCGACCAACAGATAACCCTCAACGAACTACTATCAGTTAAGGTTCCGGTTAATGTGATCTTAAAATGACTAATCCAAAACAGAGTAGGGATTGAGAGCTGGGGATGTAGCTTTAGGTTATTTGCATGTTTACATTGTATCAAAAGACAAATGAGAAATAAAAACAATTATGCAGTCGGAAAAAAATAAAAAAATAAAAAAAAGACAAATGATACAGAAAGGTACCCTGGGAGAAGCCTCCCTGTCCCCTGTGCCCCACCTGTTCTCAGCCCTTTCCAGGTTACCCCTTTATCGTCTTTCTGGTTTATCTTTGCTGTGATTCTTTTTGTAATGAATGTAGGTTTCTTATGTTCCTTTTCTGGCTTATTACTACATGTGAACTTTAGAATTTTGTCCAGCTAGAAAATATCTTGTTATTTTTGTTTTGATTGCATTGAATTTTTAGAGTATTTCATGGGAGATTTGAATATCTTTATTATATTGGATCTTTATATGTACATGGTATGTCTTTCCAGTTATTCACCAATTTTCCCCAACATCCCTCAATGATGTTTTGTTCATATGGACTCTGTATACTGTTTAAATTTATTCTAAAGTGCTTTAAGATTTTAAAAAAAATATCATATATGAAGTATTTGAGTTGTGTATTCATTCTCTTTGTTACTTGTCTCTTGGAAAGCAGTGCATTTTGTGTATTAATTTCATAGCCAGCTATCCTTTCTAATTCTCCTGGGTTTTTCAGGTGTGTAATCTCACCTACAAATAGTGATCATTTTTTTTCTTCCTTTCTCATAATTGACAAATAAGAGATTTTTGTTTTGTTTTTTTTTTTATTTCAGTTGGCATATGGGCAGTTAAAAACAATCACCTTTTTTTTTTTTTAAAGATTTATTTACTTTTTAATCTATTTTTAATACCCCCCCATGCTGTTTCTGTGTCCATTCGCTGGGCAAGTCTCTGTGTCCATTCCCTGCCCTCTCTTCTCATCCTTCTCCTCCTGTCTTCACTGGGATTTGATCCTGGGAACCTCCGATGTGGGAGAGAGGTGTTCTGCCACCTGCGCCACCTTAGTTCCTGGTTTTTTTTTTTTTTTTCAGTGCGTCTCATCTTGGCTTTCCCCTGCATCACTCTCCTGCTATGGCACTCTCCTGCTACGTCATCATCTTGCTGCCATGCACGGGGCCTGGCGCACCCGCGTGTGGGGCCTGGGGGCGGGGCCTGCCAGCACGCCTGCTCACATGAACTGGTGGCATGCACACCTTCTATATTTTTCTTTATTTTACTGGGAGGTCCCAAGGATTGAACCCAGGTCCCTCCGTATGAGAGACGGATGCCCAACCATTTGAGCCACACCACGCCCCAACATCATCTTTTGATTATTATTTGTTATCACAATATGTAGTAATAGCATTATCCACCTAGCTTTTTATTTTGAAATATTTCAGAGCTGCAGATGAGTTGGAAAAGCAGACATAATGCCCTAGATTCAACATTTGTTAAAATCTATAAGATGTCCTCCTCATTTCTGAGCAATTTTAAAGTTGTAGACATCATGTTATGTTATCTCAAAATACTTCAGTATGTATTCCCTAAAAACAAAGACCCTTTTCTTCACTCCCACGTAACCTTCATTGCCACAGTACCGCTGTCACACTCTGGTAGCTTAGCATCGCTGTACCAGTAGATGTCCACCTTAGATGTCCCCACCCGAGGGGACAGGAGTGACCTCTAACAGCAGCACGATACGGGGAGTGGATGTGGCTCAAGCAGCTGAGCCCGTGCTTCCCACATGGGAGGTCCCGGGTTCTGTTCCAGGTACCTCCCCAAAACAAAAAAAAACCCCAAAACAAGCAGACAAGCCAAAAAACCCAACTCAGGGTTGCCGATGCGGCTCAGTGGTTGAGTGCTGGCTTCCCACATACGAGGTCCCAAGTTCAATCCCTGGCCCTAGGACCTTAAAAAAAAAAAGTAGCATGATAATAGGAGGTGCTGGCTTTGAACAGAGGAGACACTTGTTCCCTTGCCCCTAGAAGCAGGGCGAGAGGGTGAGGTCAGATAGAGAACAGGGCGCAGGTCTGCTTGTGGACATGGAAGCAGCTCCTGCTTTGGTAGAGCAGGCGTGCCCAGACTTTCTCAGTTCACAGGTCCTTGTCTCAGTAAGTGTGGATGGCATTCCTAGGCCAAAACTGAGGTTCTGTTGATTGAGTAGTAACGATGAGAATTTATGTCTGAACAACTTGGTCACCATTTGAAAAGACAATGCACCTAAATTCTGGGCACTGTGCAGCTTTATTTTTCCAAAGAGAGAAATAGTTTATTTGGTTGCACAAGCAAAGGAGCACAGTCACCTTAGACCAAAAACTGCCTCTCTGATCTGCAGAAATTCTAGTATTTTATAACATTGTGCTAATGAATAACTGGCTATACAGCTTTTTATACCTTGGAATTTCCTATTCCACATGGGTTTTCATATTGATTTTGGAGTTTTTTATTCCATGTTGGTTTTCACATGGATTTTGGATTTCACGTACTCTGTTAATTTCCATGCAGTACTTGCTTTTCAACCCCAGCAGCTGGGGAAACCCAGCCTCGTGGAGGTGGGCGTTGTGGCCTCGCTGCCCTTTCCTGGCCAGCCATGGGTGTGGTGGCTGGCTGTGTCGAGGACCGCCGTGGGCCTGGGAGTGCGAGCCCCCGTGCCCTCGTGAGTCTGGGTGGTGTCCTGGGGTGCCTTGGCTCCCGCTAGGGAACTGCGGCTGCATAGCCTCACGTTCTCTGTGAACTGGAGACCTTGCTGTCTCCACAGCACGGCGGCGTGGCCTGAGGAAAGGAGACAGGCGTGGACAGGCTGTTTGGGGAGCTTGGAGAGGTACGTGCGCGGGGACAGAGCCCTGGACCATGCGGTGGTGCTGAGGCGCGAGCTGAGTCTGGAGCCTCCTTGCTGGGTGAGGCTGGGGAGCCTAGGGTTCCTAGAGGGCCTCAACCCCTGCCTAGGCGTGGAGACGCCTGTGTGTGTCAAGGTCGCGGTTTGTCATCACAGAGGAGTGTGGGCAGTGGGAGCACTGCCAGGAGGGCTGTGGAAATGATGTGGCCGGGGAAGGAGAGAGACCAAGCGGGGCTGGCGGGCCCGGGTGCGCCCTCCACCGCTACGTGCGCTGTGCGCTCTGGGGAGGCCCGGCCCTGCGAGCCCCGCGCAGGCAGTGCAGGCCACAGACAGCACCAGTGGCTGGAGCCAGTGCGATGGTTTGGACCTGCGCTTGCGTGGTTTTAAAAATTTACTGCTCCGACTTCCTCCATAGCCCGAAAGAGAAGACAGCCCTTATCACTTCCAGACGTTCTTGAGCCTTTTCGTATTATTTTCACATTTCCCCTCATTATCTTTTCTCTTTCGTAGACTTTGTCCAAATCCCTCTCTAGGTTGTTCCCCAAAGTGGAGCTACTATGTCTTCCCGTCTGAGGCCGCTATTTGCCACTTACTTAATTTGCTTATGTCAGGCTCTTGTTGGGTTGTGTCGAGCCTTCTCGTAGGCAGGAGCCCATCGTTGTGGAGCAGCTCCTGAGCCGAGTCGTATTTGAAGCCTTTGCTTCATCTGCTAAAGCTCCAGCTGTCTTCTGCTCTCACTGTTAAGGTTGGAAGAAAGTAAACATTTATACTTTCTGACTTTTCTTCCCCAAAAATGCCTTTATGATTTGTGCGTTTCCTGAAACCAGTTGACTTCATATTTCTGCTACTGCTAAACTCCTCATCTGATTTCCTCTTTTCTCACACAGTAGAGTTTCTCTGTAATCAGTAAATGTTAATAGATGAAGAAAAGGGTGAAATAGTCAGAAAAGAGGTTTTGAATAATCCTGAAGTCCTGGTTTGAAGCTGGTGACGGCAGTTGTGAAAATGCTTCATCTTCTTGCCTTAGCCCCAAGTGTTTCTGCTACTTGGGAGAAGAATTCTGGAAGTTGGAGCTGTAATTTTCAGTAATCTGACCTTATAAATTCCAACATGAGCAAGAATTTAAGGCTAGAGATTTTTCATGGGCAGAGGAAAAAAAGACTTTGTTGTATTTATCCCAGAATCAAGTGTAGAAAATATAGTTGCAATATGAAAAAAGAGAGAGAGCTTTTTTTTTTTTTTTAAATGGTTCCATTAGTTTGCATATACACCCAACAGGCTGGAGTTGTGCAGTAGAGAATTTTTAGGGTAGCTCTGTGCTCTTGGGTTGTTCAGGACCTGCACTTGCTGATCTGCTGCCTCCTCGAGTGTGTTCTGTCACCTGGTTTACAGCCAGTTCTCTGCTCTGACTAGCCAAGAGTGTGAAAGCGGTGACACAGGAGGGTGCACACCCTTTGAAAGGCGTGATCCAGAATTGACTGTCAGTTCTGCTCACACCCCTTTGGGTCGAACACAGTCATCACACAGGGGTAGCTAGTGGTCAGGAAGATCTGGAAAGACAGTTTTTAGTTGGGCAACCACGTGTTCAAGTAAGAAATCCATTATTGTGTAAGAAGGGAAGGATGGATGTTGGAAAACAGTGATCAGTCTTTCCCACTTATGTTAAAATAATACAGCTTTGACTGCCTTTTTCTATTTTGTATGTTTTTATTTCTTAGATAATTGATTTGAATATAGTATATTAGTAATAATTACTGAAATAATTCCTGACCTTTACTGGCATTTAAAAATATCCCTTGAGGTTCTGGTCAAGATAGAATAGCCCCATTGCACACAAGTCCCTTCTTAGAATTAAAAATACCTGGAAATAACACAGCCAGAAGCTTCAGGAAGACTCTGACAGGTAGAAAGCAGGTAGACAGCCTAGGGACTGTGACCCTTGTGAAATGGCCTGGTGCTGAGTGTCCCTGGGTGTACTTTTTTCCTCCCATTCACTCAGGAAGCCTATAGCCTTCCACCTGCAACCCCAGACCAAAAAACCCCCAAGAAAAGCTAATTCTCCTTAGCCAAAACCAGGAGGAGAGTGACCTAACAGAACAGAAACTCTTTTTTTTTTTTTGCTGGGAGGTCCCGGGGATTGAACCCGGGTCCCTCCATATGGGAGACGGACGCTCAACCATTTGAGCCACATCCGCCCCCCCAGAAACTCTTTGACAACACTTCCCCTCCTCCAGCCAAATACCAACTGAAACTGCGCGGTGGGCTGCACAGAGATTTGCTCTTCCAGCCCGCTTGCCGCTGCCTCACAGAAGCAGGCCGTGCTCCCCCTGACTGCTCGGGGCCAAGCCCGGCATCCCTCCCTCTCCTGGCAGAGGCCGCAGCGTGGGGACCCCCCGCCAGGGGCACTGGCTCAGCCCAGCTGGAAGCCGCTCTTCCACCCTTTGCCTGGCAGAAGCAGGCAGTGCTGCGGTTCTCCAGGGTGGGTCAGCGGGGCCCAGCGGGTAGCCATGAGGCTTCGGGGGATGTGAGGCGGCTTCCCCCAGCTGGTGCCAGAGGACCCCGTGGGAATGTGAGGCCCCACCCCGCCCGGTCCTCCTGCCGTGTCTAGACAGGGTGACTGCCTGCTGAAAGTAAGAATGAACAAGACCCAGAGTCTCACAGTGGAATACTCAGAATGTCCAAGATGCAGTCAGAAGTCACTCACCCTGTGGAGGGGTGTGGCTCAAGCAGGTGAGTGCCCGCCTCCCACATGGGAGGACCTGGGTTGGGTTCTCAGTGCCTCCTAAAGAAAAAAAGAAAAACAAAACCACTCATCCCACCAAGATGAGAAGAGGTAGTCAACAGATAAGACTGAGCGGACCCAGATGTTGGAATTAGCCAAGGAGTCAAAGCATCCATCATAAAAATGCTCTCTGAATTGTCTTAAAATAAATGAAAAATGGAAGAAAGAAATAAACAATATGAAAAAGAACCAAAACAGAGTCTCCTCAGCTGAGCGCTGTCGTCAGTCACCCTTGAGCACGGCGTGTGCTCCTTCCGCTGGTGGCTCTTCCCGCCGCTGTAGGCCAGTAGTCAGGCGTGGCACCTGTGTTTACCTGTAGGAACCCCTGCTTCCCAACGGGAATTTTTTTTTTTTTTTTTTTTTTTTAGGTTAGCAGAAAGAACAGTGTCCTGAGGAGGGAGATACAAGGAAAGACTTTTTCGGTGATCAGGGGAATGATATCTCTTAGAGACGGGCAGCCAAACATGCCTTCTTTAGGGAGATATGACCTTCCTTGGGTCAGAAGGTCGCTCAGTGCCTAGATCAGAGATAATTTTCAATAGGAGAAAAAGAAAATTGTCTAAAAATAAAGCACATAAAAAGGAGTCACGGGAAGCGGATGTGGCTCCAGTGGTTGGGCTCCCATCTATCCATATGGGAGGCCCTGGGTTGGATTCCCGGGCCTCCTGGTGAGGGCAAGCTGGCCTGCGCCCGCGGAGAGCTGACAGTCCCCGCCTGCGCCCGAGAGCTGGCACAGCAAGATGACTCAGCAAAGCAAGCAGACACAGAGGAAATGCGCAGCAAAATGGACAGAGAAAGCAGGCAGCGAGCACAAGCGGCAAGAGGGGGGGAGGGGATAAATTAAAAAATAAATTAAAAAAATAAAAAACATTGTTTAAAAAAAAAGGAGTCACGCAAGATTGTTAGTTCCGCGAGGGGACTGAGTAGGACTGCAAGGGAAAAGTTGGCAGCACTATCAAGCACAAAACAAGGTCACAAAACACTGGTTGTCCGTAAATCATGAGCAAAGGACAAGTGATATGAAGCATAACTGAATAACCTACAAACTGGAGAGAAAAAGAAAGGAAAAACAAACTTAGAACATCAAAGTAAAAAGCCTGGAATATTTATGTTAAAGGAATACCTCTTTAAACCCAAAACCACTCAGACTGCCTTCCCTCCCTCTTGCTCCCCTCATCAGTGGCAGGAGGCAGGCGCAAGAAAGCAGCACGGAGACCCTGCTTCACGCTCAGGAGAGGGCGCTGCGCGCTGCCTCCAGGTTTTTGGTGCCCTGCTCGTTCAGGGAACCTTCTCTACTAATTGACTATAGGAATGATCCCTGGAAGTGTGGTCTCCCCACTGGGAATTTGAAGTACTGCCTTTTGATTCTGAATCAGCCTGTGCCGATGTGGTGCCAGCCGCTTATATGCTCTCACCAAGGGAGTGTGGGAAAGCTTTTTGCCTGAATTCATCAGTGGAGATTGGATTCCATTAGGCCTGAAGTCAGGGATGTGAGCTGATTTCCACTCCTGATCAAGGTTGCACTGACTTTGCGAAGTGCCTCCAAGTGTTCCAACAGAAGATAGAGGAAAAAGACCTCGGGTTGATGATACTGTGACCCTTGGGGGACTTGCCGGACATTCTGACCAGACTGTGGCATCCGTGAGCTCCCATCACTCACTTGCCAAGTGTAATAATTCAAGAGGAAACTCTCACCTACCTGCTTCAACCAGGAAAGCACAAGTTGCAGGTCAGCAGTGGGGTGGAAGGTGGCTCGAGTGGCCTTGTCCTGGCGGTCAGCTCACACTCACGTGCTTGGATTTGGAACAGTGGTCAGCACTTCAGACACCCGTGGTGGACCTGGGCTGTGGCTGTGGAAGTGGAGCCGCTGCTCCTCTGGGTCTGACCATCAGAATCTAAGCTGCTGGCTGGCATCCACGGCGTGCCCCTCACCTGCCTCATCGCCAGGGGTTTATTTAGTGCTCAATAAGAGCAGTTCACATGGCCTTACTGGAATCTACTTCCCCGGGAAGCCCGCTCATTTTAAAGATGCTAATGCTTAGATAATCTGGGTAATGTTATAAATGACAGATCTGAATTTTACATTGAGAGGCAAGAATCATTATTTGTTAGGAAAGTAAATAAGCTCTCTTGCTTTTAGTTGGAAACTAATGTGAATCATTCCATTTTAACATTCAGTACTGATTATTCTTGTGCTGTTAGTCATTCCTTTTATCCTAGAAAGTTGTTTTTAATTTTGAAGCTGATAAAACTCCTTTTGGAATCTAGCACACTCCATCCCTTGCCCCTGCTGCCCATCCATGCTTTTAACAACAGGGCTGCTTCTGAATGTTTTTTACTGTTATATTTCTCTATATAATTTATATCACCTTTTTACTGAAAAAAATTCCCTCCAGACTGAGGTGTTAAAACTACACTATTTCACTCTGGCCTATTACTGTCTCTGGTGTTATCTTTTTTTTTTTTTTTTTTTTTTTTACCAGGAGGTCCTGGGGATCGAACCTCAGTCCCTCCATATGGTAGACGGATGCCGAACCTCTTGAGCCATATCCGTTTCCCTGGTGTTATCTTTTAAAAAAACCAAGTCGATGGCCTAAGTACTAAATTTGAGGACAGGAATGATTTGCGTTATAACTGAAGAGAGGAATGACATGGTAGACAAATGACCATTCTTGAAGCCCATCCTACTGACATTAACCCCCAAACCCAAATTCTGAAGCAAATGCCCTAAACTTCAGTGGAATGACAGATCAGAATTGTCCCCATCATAGTTAGAACCTAGAATGAAAAATTTGTGCAGAAGAAGCTTAAGCATACAAATTCATTTTTTTCTGGCATACCTCAGGCTGAAAACAGTGTTGCTCAAAATACCAGAGAACAGTGTGGCAGTGTGTGGGGACACACGGTGTGGTTTGGAGCCTAGTGCTGTGAGCCTGTGCTCCTGTCCTGTTCCTGCCAGTCACCAAGCTCCCTAAACCCCCTTCCTCATCTGTGAAACGGAGGGGGCTGGGCTGAGTGTCCGAGGTTCCTCCCCACCCTCGAGTGGTAGCTCTGGCCCTTTGCAGCCGTAAGGCAGGTAGTGCACGTGGTTATGACACAGCCAGGTTAGACAGCCGCCCATTGAAGCTGCTCAAGCTGCTTCGTGATGGGACCCTCTTCCTTAGACTTCACCTTTTGCTATGTATTTACTAAACCACATGTTGCCACACAAACAGTGATTTTAAACATGAACCTACATGTTTCATGTACACACGATTCCTATGTTGCTGTAAGGACCAGCAGTTATTTTCTTCTTTGTGCTAGCAACGTGGATTATGAAAGGACAGTGTGAGGCTTAGATGTCAATAGAAAATGAAAAGGGTATCAGTTGAACTAGCATGCAGTTCTGAACAGTTACTCATTAGAAAAAAAATTATGCAAATATATGTGAGATTGAAATCTGGATGTTAAATAAAAATAAAAGAAAGAGAGAGAGAGAGAGAGAGAGAGAGAGAGAGAGAGAGAGAGAGAGAGAGAGAGAGAGAGAGAGAAAGAAGCACCAAAAGGAAATTATAGAACTGAGATGAAAGAAAGAAAAAGGCACCAAAGGGAAATTATAGAACTGAGATGAAAGAAAAAGCACTAAAGGGAAATTGTAGAAACTGAGATGTACCTAACCAATATAAAAAACTTGTTAGCCAGTTCCAGTAGTGGTTGGGAGAATATAAACTTGAAGACAGGTCGATAGAAATTACTTAAGCTGGACAACAGAGAGAAAATAGACTTAAAAAAAAAATGAACAAAACCTCAGGGACCTGTGGGACAATAACTAAGAATTCAACTTTCATATCATAGGAGTTCCATAGGGATAGGAGAAAGAGCTTCAAAGAACATTTGAAGAAATTTGGTGAAAGACATAAACC
This sequence comes from Tolypeutes matacus, assembly GCA_026826555.1. Taxonomy (NCBI): domain Eukaryota; kingdom Metazoa; phylum Chordata; class Mammalia; order Cingulata; family Chlamyphoridae; genus Tolypeutes; species Tolypeutes matacus. The sequence continues at coordinate 3,695,931 of JAKSZT010054215.1, read as the reverse complement.
TATGATTCAAGAAGCTGAGTGAAACCTAAACAGGATAAACAAAGAGAAATCCATATCAAGATGCATCATAATCAAACTTCTGAAAACTGAAAGACAAGGAAATAGTTGAAAGAGGCTGGAGAGAAATGATCTGTTCTTGATAAAAGAAAACCATTTTAATGATAGCGGATTTCTCATCTGAAATTATGGAGGCCAGAAGGAAGGTGCACAAAATTTTTAAGTACTGACAGAAAAGAACTGTCAACTGTGAATTCTATACCTAGTAAAAATAAACCTTCAGGGAATGCAGGGAAAGATATTCCCAGATGAATGAATACTAAAAATTTGTTGCTAGCAGACCTACCCATAAAGAATGGCTGCAGGAAGTTCTCCAAACAGAAAGAAAATGATAACAGAAGAAGGCTTGGAACTATAAACAGAAAAGAGGAAGAATGGAGTAGGTAAAAATAGAGCTGAGTATAATGTCTTTGTCCTCCTGAATCACTAAATCATATGTGATTGGCGAAGCAAAAATGATTATGTGATGTGCTCAGTGTACATTGAAGAAATACTTGACAATTAGATTTTTAAAGTGGGGAGTGGAAAGGGACATAAATGGAAGTAAGGTTTCTGCATTTCACTCAAATGGTAGGATGTTGATGCCAGTGGGCTATGATAAGTCAATATGTGTATTAGAGTACCTGTCTCAACCACTAAGAAAGCTATACAGAGTACTCAAAAATACTATAAGCAAATCAAAATGAATTCTAAAAAATTTAGAAGCCAAGAAAAGAGAAGCAAGGGCCAAAAAACAGAGTAAATAAGCAGAAAGCAAATAATAAAATGGCAGACGTAAGCTTGATGTGTTAGTAATGACTTTGAGTGTAAATGGTCTAAATACATGAATGAATAGGTAGAGTGGTGGAGTGCACTCATTTATTTATTTTTAGAGGGTACCAGGGATTGAACCTGGGACCTCGTACGTGGGAAGCAGGTGCTCAACCACTGAGCTACATCCGCTCCCTGGAGTGCATTTAAGAGACATGATCCAGTAACATGTTGTCTATGATAAACTCACTCGAACATAAAATGACCCTACATAGTTACTGGTATATAGCAGAATTCTACAAATGACAATTGTTGTAATTATTACTTAAAAAATTTTGGACATTTATCTTCTTTCAGAGGACCCTCAGAAGAGCCTTTTGAAGCTCAGCCTAGAAATCAGCTTGAGTTGGTAGAAAGTACAGAAGCTGTGAAGTCCGATGGCGCTGCCGTAGCTCCTGTAACAAGGTGGCGGAGTAAATGGGATAAAAGCCAGTAGAGCAGTGTTGGGTGTAGAAAGTGTTAGGGCACCAATGCAGTGCCCCCCCAAATCTTGAAAATAAAGTAAGACTGCCTTCCAGGGTTTAAACTCTGAAATGGTCTCCCATAAGCATAGTGGGTTGGAGAGAGAGAAAATTACTCTTAAAATGGGTGCATTTTGTTGTTAGTCAAGTATACCTTTGTAAAAATTCATTGGATATTCCATATCGTGTTTTCTTGCGTGTACTTATGAACTTTGACGGACCTTTGGGCTCACGTGTTGCATCTTTGAGTTTTCTGCTCCTGGAGCACGGCGGGCCGCTCTCTGATTCTGCTCTGTCGCGATGGCACTCTGAAGTCCACAGGGCTGCTCCTGTCCAAGCCAGCATCTCAGCTGAGGGACGGAGCGCTGTGCTTCCACAGTCAGAGGACTCTTTCCTGGGATCCAGGTGGCCACTGGCGTTCATGGTGCTCATTGAGTTAATCACTTCCCTTAAGGGGCGTTGCCGGATGCTTGGGGACAGTCACGCACCACAGACGTTCACACGCACACTCGCTGAAAGCTGCTGTTCCTGTTTGTTTGCCTTAGTCGCACGTACAGATGGGCAGGGGCACACATTGGGCAGTCTAAGTGCTGAGGGAAGAGCAGGATTTTGTAGGGCGACTCTTAGATTTTTCCTGTGTGTTGAGCTCCATTTTGAGGACAACAGAAGGGGGCTACTTTAGGGGAGAGAGGATGGTTCTTGAAAAAGGTTGGAGGCTGGAGAAAAGATACCGTGTTTGCCTTTGGGCAAGGGAGGAAAGCAGGTGCTGAGTGTGGGCCCAGAGAGAGGAGGGGCGGGGGGGAGCAGTGGGGGGAGCGCTCCTTCTGGTGGCCTGGGGTGGCGACGGGAGAGCACCCTGATGGCCACTGGCTTTCACATTTTAGACCCTGTCCTTTGGCTTTTTAAAGACGAACACACCTTCAGCAAAACATAGTTGACTGTGACTCCTGCCTGCTGCTTTAGGATGCGTGACTTCAGCCTGGAGAAGCCTGGGTGCAGGGCAGTGACTGCTGCCCCTGGGTCAGCTCGGCGTCAGCCGTGGACAAGGAGTGCGCAGGGCGGGTTTGCTGCCAGAGCATGGGGCAGGCACGGCCTGGACCTGGTGACGTACTGGGTGTGGTGGCAGCCCGGGCTGTGCTCGGACCAGTTTTTCCCACCTATGAGCAAGGTTTGCATAAACCGGAGAGCACAGCCAGAAAACGCAAATTTTTGTGTAATATCCATATAGATATGCCCTGAAATACACTAATATGATCACGTGACAGAAGAGTGAGTGAAGAGAAGATGGGTCTGCTGTGCAGCAGTGGAAGCCCTGGTTACTAGTGAGGGTGGGGCTGGGCAGGTATGTGAGTGAGGGTTATTTCAGAGCTCTGCAGTGGGGGGCCTGCCACCCGTGGTGGTGGTGGTAACAAAAAGTAAGTGTTTTCTTTCTGCCACTTAATGTTGAAGAATGCAGAAATCACATATATTTTTGAAGAGACGCAGCAAATTCTCACAGATATTTTCTTCTTTTTGGCATTTTCCTAGAAATAATTTTCTTTACTATCAGCAAGTTGCTAACAATCTAGTAGTCTATTATTTCCTTATTATTTTACAAAAATACTAATATAAAATTATTTAAGTTGAAATTGTTAGATGGCTCAAAATATTCTATTCATCTTTGTCTTTGTCCTACAAAGGACGCTCTAAGCAGTATCAATTAATGACCTCATATTTTAAGGTATCATGTTTACATACATTAAAAAAAACTAGTGGGGGGTAGATGTGGCTCAAGTGGTTGAGCGCCCACCTCCCACATGGGAGGTCCTGGGTTCCATTCCCAGTGCCTCCTGAAAAAACAAAAACAAACAAGCAAAACAGGATAAAACCACTCAGGGAAGCTGATGTGGCTTAGTGGTTGAACGCTTCACACATACGAGGTCCAGGGTTCAATCCCAAGCCTCCGATACCTAAAACAAACAAACAAACAAACAAACAAAAAACTAGTATGTGACGTAATTGGAAGAAGGTCTGATTGAAAGAACTTGCTTTATATATTGTTATTGGGAAAACAACCTGCCTATTGACAGGGCATACCCACCCCCCATGTTTGTAAAGCTCAATTGAGCATCATGTAAGTAAATGTGTTATGGAGCTCTGAATGAGTGAACTAAGTGGTGTTTGCACCACGTCAGCACGTGCTCCTGACTGATGTAATTACTGAGGACTTACCCTGCACCAGGCACCATTAAGCATTTTACAGGCGGTGTCCTCTGTGGCTTGATCGGGAGCCCGTGAGGGCACCTGGTGGCGTGATTCCTGCTTCGTAGGCTCAGTGGCTTCACGCTCAAGTCCACGTAGCTGGTCACAGGCCGCCTAGACCCTGGACCCAGCTCTGGACTCTCCAGACCAGCGTTATCTAGTGCGACGTAATGTGAGAAATCTTAGGTTTTCTAGTAGTCACAGTGGAAGAAAGTAAAAAGTTGAAGGTGAAATAAATTTTATTAGTATAGCCAAATGTTGTCAAATCAAATACAAAATGGTGAGGCAGTCTGCATTCTTCCTTTGTTCTAAGCCTTCGAAGCCCTGTTTCTGGCACACCCAGCTCAGGTGGGACCACCACGCGCCAGCAGCTGCTCCAGCACACGTTTGCAGCCCCTGGGCCTTTCTGTAATCCACGCTGCCTATAGACCAAATAGAAAATCTGTGAGGTGTTTCCCTTTAACAACTGATCAGCTCTCATTTGGTTTTCACGTAGCCTATTAGATTAAAATTTTAATTAAGTAAGGTGCTGTTGAGGTTACTCTGCTCCTCTAAAGTTTTCACAGAACAGATGGACAAAATACAAATTACCCAACAGCCAATTTGGAACAGTCCACTGCGTTCAGAAGTTGTACTCTTAACCTCTTCCCAGTGTTTCTTTTTCTTCCAGTAAAGAAATGTGATTTTCATGTATTCAAAGTTTGGACATAATGATTTTTTTGGGAGAGAGTGCTATTTGTTCCAGAGGAATGTGTAACTTGTGTGATGGTCTTGTCCTCTACAAGTTCCTTTAAGGAGTAGTGAACAGTTCTGAGTTGGTCTCTCTGCTGATGGAGGGTGTGTTCTCTTCCAGAACCTCATCTGCTCCGAGTGCGGGGATGAGTTTACGCTGCAGAGTCAGCTGGCCATCCACATGGCGGAGCACCGCCAGGAGCTGGCGGGAAGCCGGGCTCACACCTGCAAGGCCTGCAAGAAAGAGTTTGAAACATCGTCCCAGCTGAAGGAGCACATGAAGACTCATTACAAAGTCAGGTGAGAGCTGCCGCTTGGGCATGGTAAAGAAATGTAGATGTTAAGTTAAAGGTTGGCGTGCTGCGTTACGGTGAGTACTGTCTGCTGCTCTAGGAAGGAGAGCACAGACTAACAAAGCACAACTAGTACGGGTGGCACATGGTTCATGTCTGTAGCAGCGAAGATGCGCTTCAGGGTAGTGACGAGGCGTCAGGTATTTCTGTGTTAAAAACTGTAGGAAAGGGTACATGGTACTGTCATGGCAGGTAACAGTGTGTAAAGTGGATTCACAGGGGTCTAGTTAGTGCCCTTTACTGAATTGGTTCACTTAGAGGCCCTGACCTGGTGGGAACTTGTGTATCAGGTACTGTGCTTGGTGAGTGGATAGACAGATAGATAGAAATAAAATCTCACTTAATCATTGCACACAGCCCTATCAAAGGCTGATTTTTTCTTAAACTTATTTTTTATTTTTTGCATTTTTAAAGTTTGAAACAAAAAATGTCTAAAACTGCAGCTTCTGGAAGAACCATTTGTTCTTGCTGGTTTTGCACCTCTCCTCGACCTTGGCCTTGACCTTGGCCTTGTGCCGGGCCTTGCATTTAGGAGCAGGGTCTTAGAGCCTTGTCGACAGTGGTTTTGCCCCCAGGGATAGCCACAGAGAACCTTGTGGGCACGAGGTGATGGTTGCTGTAAACTTTCACCAAAGACTTGATCCTTGGCCTCTTGGTCGTTTTCTTCTTGTCCATGGCAGGGCCATTTTGAGGGGTAGGCTGAGCACGGCTTAGGGCAGCTGGAGGCGCCCACGCCAGTGTTCCTCTGGTGGCAGCTTTGCGTCTGGGGTGTGCCAGCACCACCTCCCCGGGGTTCACAAGCTCTCCCATTTCTGCAGGCTACGCGCACTGCTGCCGGTGGGCCCTCCACGCAGGACTCCATCTGCTGCGAGGCCGCCGGGGCCGAGGAGCAGATGCAGCCGGCGTTGCCCCAACCCAACCCCCAGCCTCGCATGGCAGCAGGTTGGAAGCCCCTTCCCAGGCCTCTCCTCACTGACCAAGCGCTGCTGCTTTTAGCCCCACGTTTTGCAGATGAGAAAACTTAGATGAGAGGGACAAGTAACTTTCTCAAGGTTTTACAGCTCATTAGTCAGGGATTTAAAGGGAGTTAAACCCTAAAAATCTGGTACTAGAGCTCATAGTCTTTACAAGCATGCCTGTATTTGAATATGCTTATACACACACATACATAGATTTCTTTTTCCTCTTTCTTTCATTTTTATTTTTTTTATTTTAGGAGGTGCAGGGGATTGAACCCGTACATGGGAAGCAGGTGCCCAACCACTGAGCTACACCCTTCCCTATTTCTAGCAAATCTTAACATGCTTTTAAAAACTCTTTGTTTAATCTATTCCTGGTTATATATATCATCTTGATATTTCCACTTCTTAATACAGTGACATAAAGAGATCTTCCTGCTCTCTGTGCTCAAGTTAGCTAATGGTGATCATCACTTGTCACACTCAATTTCTTGAACAAACTTTAAAAGGCAGAATCAATTATTATTTTAACTATAGTATTAGCAGTTTAGCTTACCACAATTCCACACCCCCAATATTTAGGAAATATCTGTACTTTATAACAACAACAACAAAAGGTCCCACACAGTTAATTAATAAATTTTATACAATGCCCAAAGATTGGTAGTATTCCTTTATCCTCTTGGCATCACGGCCACAAGATGGACTGCATATATCCGTGTGATCGGTGATCTCTCGACTTTTCCTACTTTCCTTCATTTGCCCTATTGTTGAATAATGTGGTGTGGTCCCCACCTAATATTTCACGATTCCAATGATTTTTAAACCCCCAAGATACAATGCATGCTTTCTGCACACACTAGGCTTTTGTTTTAATGGAGTTGTGAAGCACATTTTTTCTGGTATTTCTTCAGTGGCTTGAGAGTGACTGTTTAGAACGTTGTGTGCTCATTTGTAGAGAGCCCCGAGTCCCGGGTCTCTTGGGAAGGAGTCATGAACCTGGCAGGCGAGGCCCCATCTTCCTAGAGCTTTCGTTTCTGTAGGGATGACAGAGAATAGCCTAGCCAATGAGTTAGGGAGTGGGCCTCCTTCAGACAGTGACTGGCCTTGTGAAGGAAATAGCTTGGGGATGTGCTGGGGGTTGGAGGGCAGTGGGAGGAGGCTGGAGGCTGAGTGTGGAGGGGGCAGGGCTCAGAGGCTGTGGCAGAAAGTGAGATGATGCGGTTTGCGGGTATCACAGCAGCTGCTGTCTGGGTGGGCTTTGAAGCAGGGAGATGGTAGGAGGTGTTGGATTAGAAAGCCTGAAAGGTGGTGCCGCTCTGAGGCAGGGTGGCAGCCGAGGAGGTGAGAGGTGTGGACGTCTCGGGGGCGCTGGGGGTAAAGACAGCAGCCTTTGCAGAAAGACTTGCTGTGAAGGGTGAGAGAGAGAGAGAAGAACCCGCTGGGCTCCAAAGACTTAAATTTGCTTGCTGGGCGTTACCATGTACTAAAGGGGAACGAAGCAGGTTGTGGGACGATGAATGAGGAGCTCCGTTTCAGGTAGTTGGGTTCAAGCTTCCGCTCAGCCATCATGAGGAGAGTCAAGGAGAGAGCTGGATAGGTAAGTGTGGAGCCCAGAGGAGCTCTCAGAGTCGGGAGTCTAAGTTTGGAGGCCACCAGCATCCGGCTGTGTTTAAAGCAAGGAGGCTGGATGAGCTATCACAGAGTCAGTGCATATATACGAATCATGCCTGCATGTCTTTATAGTTGACGCTCACAGGTAAAGCTTTGTCTGGAGGAGAAATTCCAAAAAATTGCAAGTTTTTTTTACCTTGGACAAACTACTTTTTCCTTTTTATCAGAAATAGAAAAATGAATTTCATGATTTTGAATCCACAAAACTAATATATGTGTGTATATATATATGTGTGTGTGTGTGTGTATATATATTATATATGTGTGTCATCAATTTCTCATTAAAGCGGATTCTGATGACTAGTCACCTAACCATTCTGGTAGGATTTTCATTTTGAAGTTGAATTATAAGGGAGGCCGCTTAATGAATCTTTTCCCCTATGTTACACTAGGGTCTCAAGTACAAGGTCCTATAATCGGAACATTGATAGAAGTGGATTCACATATTCATGTCCTCATTGTGGAAAGACCTTTCAAAAGCCAAGTCAGTTAACCCGGCATATTAGGATACACACAGGTATGAAAAAGTTTACTTTTGGATGATTTATCATGTGGCTTGAAGGAAAGAAAATGTGCCTTGGAGGCAGCTAGACCTGGATGCTAATCTTGGCTTTTCTGTCGTTTTCTGTGCAGCCTTGGTGAAACTGTTTAATCTTTCTGTGGTTTTGTTTCCTCACTTAAGAGGTGGGGAATTAATCTCTCTCATGGAGGTGTCGAAAGTCATAAACGAAAGGCGATTGCAGTGTTCACAGAAGAGCGCCTGGAGTGTGGCAGGTCATCGGTAACCGGGAGCTGATGTTAGTTCCAACTGTTGGCGGGATGTGTATTGAGTGTTACTCAATATGTGTCAGGTGTTAGAGCTAATTAGGTATAAGTTAACAAAAACACAGAGTCCCCATATTCTAATTTGCCTTCACTAACTGAACTACAAAACATGGAATCATTAGCCTATTTTAAAGGTGAGGAGGTTGAGGCTCGGAGAAAACACATGGCTTTTTCCAGTCGTTAGAGTGACCCAGCCTTCATGCGGATGGTCCTTCCATCCTGCCCTTCCATCCTGCCTCATAGAACAGCACTGGCCCTTCAGGGACCAACCAGGTGCCCGGCTGCTCACCTTACGGAACGCCACGGAGAGGGAAAGTTTCCTCTAGGAGCTTACGAGCATGCATCTGAATTGGCTGACCAATCTCAATGATCAGAAGGAAAGTTGGGAGGGTGAGTTTCCCGTGGGCACTTGTGGAGTGGAGTGTGACACGGGCCAGCCAAGAGGGAGTGGGGGTCTTGAGCCAGGCTGCTGCTCTCTGCACAGCTCTTTCTCCGTCGCTAGATGTCCTACTGGCACAAGTTGCTGCTTTAGGTTTCTTTCTAGGCCTCGGTTTGCCCTGCAGCTGGGCAGGGCACCACATAATCGAAACACTGGTCAAGCTTCGTGACATGGGCAGTGGTGAAGTGAAGAAACGTGTGTGTGTTGGATGATGTTTATATTGTCTTTGTTTTGAATGTGAGGCCGACGGCTGGCCCAGTTAGCCTGTGATTAGCGCGTCATGAGCTAGCCTTGGTTTACGTGTGCCATTTGCTTTCTTTCCTCACTGGTCAGGTGGTGCCTGGCTGCTCACCTGGGCCTCTGGCCCTGGGCGTGGCTTGGAGGCTGCGCCTGCAGCTCATGACTGTATGCCTTGTCCTGAGCTTGGCCAGGGACTGGCAGCTCAAAGTTCCCTGCCTGGCGACTCCTGATGGGGACAGCTTGGGCACCAGGCACCAGGGATGTGATTCTCAGGATCCGCCCCTGGGTCAGGATTGGTCAGAGGCTGTGTGGGCGCCCCTGGAGCCCGTGGGCCCTGCCCTTCACTGCCGGGTCAGGTCCTGGGCCTGGGTCCCTGGCGCACGCCCACTGCCCCAGCACCCAGGGGGTGTGGTCCCGGGGCCTCCTGGAGGTCTCCCTGCTTTGGCTGGGGTGCTGTTTGGTTTGCTGCCACACGTGCCTTTGGGCATGAATTTCCCTGAGGGCTGTCAGCAATGAGATCTGCTCCCTCGGGGAGAGCTCCGGTGCCTGTCCGTGCAGCCGGGCTCCCTCCAGAGCAAGGCGCTGCCCCTCTGCGCTGGAGCTGGGAGAGGGAGCTGCGGGCAGGTGGTGGCCGCCCCTCCTGGCGTGGGGCCTCTGTCCTGCTGGGGCGGGTGTCGGGGTGGCTGGAAGCAGTTCAGTGGTTATTTCACTGGGCACGCCTTGCAGCCATTCTGGAAGACCTGCCCCCTGGAGAGTCGCTGTCATCAAAGATGGATATGTATATGTGTTTTCCCCAAATATGTATGTTCTTACCCCTATCTATTCTTGAAACCTCATGGTCACAAATGTACTAAAAGTTTGCAGACAAGTGTGGGATGAAGCCTGATCCCCGATTGCTGTTACCATCTGGCCAGTCTTAAGCTGATGCTGTGCTTCCAGTCTTGGAGAAGGATGATGATATTTTGAGTCACTTCAGCCTTTCTCTTTTTAACCCATAAGCCGCTCACCCAGTACGGAATTGTATTTTCCTTGTTTTTCCCTCTAGGTGAAAGGCCGTTTAAGTGCAGCGACTGTGGAAAAGCGTTTAACCAGAAGGGCGCCTTGCAGACCCACATGGTGAAGCACACGGGGGAGAAGCCCCATGCCTGCGCCTTCTGCCCCGCTGCCTTCTCTCAGAAGGGGAACCTGCAGTCCCACGTGCAGAGGGTCCACTCAGAGGCAAGGGCCGTGTGCGCGGACGCACTGGTCAGCCAGCCTGGGAGGCGTTCCACTGGAAATGCAGATTGAGGGGGCCTTGAACAGACCCCGTTTGGGGTGCGGGTGGGGGTGTGTGTGACTTTCTGACTTGTTATACAGGACAGAAAATATAAAATAATATTTGGCCACATGTGGCATCGTACACGGGCCACGGCCAGACACAGTCCTGGTCTGGTTATTTTCCACCTGGCTGCAGGTTAACTATTTCCACTGACCTGAGGCTCACAATTTGCTGTTGTCTCAGATTGTACTGCTGTAGGTTCTCTGAAAGTATTTCTCTTAAGCAGGTTGGCATTTGCTCTTACTCATTGTCGTGATTTGGTGTCTTTGATTTATTTATAGTCTAACTGTAGAATATAAAGAAATATTTAAGCAACACAAATACTTTTTTTTTTTTTTTTGAGGTACCTGGGGCTGGGGATTGAACTCGGGCCAGTGTACATGGGAAGCCCGTGCTCAACCACTGAGCCATATCGGCTTCTCTTATTTGGTTTTTTCATTTGTTTGCTTGTTGCTTGTTTTTGTTTTTTCAGGAGGCACTGGGAACCAAACCCGGGACCCCTCCCATGTGGGAAGCAGGCACTCAACCGTTTGAGCCACATCTGCTTCCCAAAAAAAACACTTTTATTTACCACGGGTCAATGTATTTTATAACACTATTTTGCAGAATGAAACTGTCATATACTTAAAGGCAAATATATATATGTTCTTTCCTTGGAATAATACCTTGAGTAACACTTAAGCAAATAAGTGAACTGAGAGTTAAGAGTACATTTTTATCTGAACCTCAAAAAGGAAGGAGTAGAATTTGTCTTTGAGCTTAGATAAGCAAGATAAAATCTAAAATGAAAAAAAAGCCCTATGTACCTCACAGTTCATAAACAGATTCAGAAGTCCATAATAAATGGGTTACTTTTATAAATTAAGTTTTATTATCTAAGCATGAGGAAGGGCATATAATCTTAGCGAGGTGAAGATACCATGACGCGAGGTTACTTTAGCTCCCAGAGGAATACATTTGGACAAGCTCATGCCTGTGCAGGTGACTGCTTAGGACCCTCATGCCTGTGCAGGTGACTGCTTAGGACCCCTCATACCTGTGCAGGTGACTGCTTAGGACCCTCATGCCTGTGCAGGTGACTGCTTAGGACCCCTCATGCGTGTGCAGGTGACTGCTTAGGACCCTCATGC
>JAKSZT010054215.1:3552995-3684682 GCA_026826555.1 Tolypeutes matacus | reverse complement strand
CCCTCATGCCTGTGCAGGTGACTGCTTAGGACCCTCATGCCTGTGCACAGCACAGAGTATCTCAGTGGTACCTCGGAGCCACCTGGTGAGGTTGGAGGGTCAGACGTGTCTTTTCAGGGAGGCTCAGGGCCTGGTGCCTCACAGCTGCGCGGAGACCACCTGGCCTGGCTGCGGGCAGCACAGCCCTGCCGTGGCGTGAAGTGAGGTATTTCAGAGGGCCTACCAGCACGAGGCGGTGACAGCCCATTCTGAAGAGGCCAAAGCCTCGTATTTGGTTCTTCACAAGGTGAAGTCTTACTGAGGCCCAGAGAGAGTCGGTCAGTTTTTCAAGTCAGCCTTCAGCTACCATAATTACTCATGTTGGGTTTGAGTGATAATGAACGAATAATTTAGATGCTCTTTTCTTTTATAGATGTTCCAATTCTTCTTGCTATTCTCTATGTCCTGCTTTTATCTTCATCATAGTTTTAAAAACTAGTCATTGATATTGAATATCTGAATTGGTGATGAAAAATTTAGACTGACCATGCTTCCTAACTTGTATGTTTTAGCCCCTGGAAAACTGCTTCTGAGTGACATTTAAGTCTAACTGACCAACATTCACTCTTGAACATTCAATCTTATATTAGCAATATTAATTCAAGAGCTAAGTCATTGATTCTGAAACTACTTAAAAAAAAAAAAGTAACGTTGAAGGCTTGGATTATTATGTCTTTTTGAATAGAAGGGTAAATTATGATTTGCCATAACTTAAATGTTTTTCTCTAATGATTACTTGTAAAAAATCATTTATTTCTTTTTAGGTCAAGAATGGCCCTACCTATAATTGCACAGAATGCAGTTGTGTATTTAAAAGTTTGGGGAGCTTAAATTCTCATATCAACAAGATGCACATGACTGAGCCACAAAATTCAGCAAGTTCTGCAGAGACTGCTCATGTTTTAACGGTGAGTTTAGTAATCTGGTCCTTAGAAGGATATTTTTTACTAAATTCTGTTCATCTTAAATATGACCTTTAATATGATTATTTAGTACCATAAAAGTGCTATGAAATTGTTCTATATAAAGGTAAGGTGCTAGTTCTTTTTAATTAGTGAAAGAAAACCCATCTTTTAAAACTTTAGAATACTGTTAGGTGACCCTAATTCATTAATTGTCATCTGAACCAGTGAAAATAAGACAAAATGTCATCATCAATTTATGAAATTATAAATCATACAGTGTTACTGTAATTGACTAGTTATCCTTGTTACAATTTAAGAATTATTTATCCTTTGTAGGTAATATTTCTCCATGTCTAATGTGACAGTGATGATTATTCCAGAGTCTTGGTACTTTTGGGACACTAAATTATATTTCCAGTACATGTATTTTAAATCGTATGACTATACAATCACACACATGCCCATTTTTATTCCTTTATTCCTAGGATTCTGTAGTTCAACTTCATTTTGTTACTTCTGTTACTTTCTTGCAGTCAATTTTTGAAGATAAATGGAAAAATCCAAATATAGACTATTGTATCTTCAAAGCAATATTTGTAAGATATAAAATTTCAGAAGTTTAGTACATGTTCACGAATACAGTTAGCCAGTAGTTCAGCAATTTGTGGTTAATTCAACAGCTGCCTCCTGTCAGTATGGGAAATAGATCTAGTTAATAGTTGGTTCCTAAAATTAGGGCCATTTTCAGTGTTTTTTTCTTTTTTTTCTTTTCTTTTTTTCCACAATACTTGCAACTTGAGATGATTCCTCAATTTACGCTTGATTAATTCTAAAACTGGAGAGTAAATAGAGCCTAGTAATTAAGCCTAGAAAATTCTATGTTGCACTGAGTATTGTTTCTCTTAATATAATTTCTTTCCAAAGTGTAAAACATAACCAAATATTGGCGTTTTCATCATTTCCTTTGACAATATGCAAATCAGTTGTATAGGTGTAGTGAATAGTCTAGACTAACAATTTAGATCCTTGTTTAAAGTTATGTCCTCAATTAAAAACTGAGATTTGGAAACACGCGTCTACTCTACCGTGCACCCTGGTTTGGATGTGTTAAGCGCATTCTCAGTTGTGTAGTACATCATACTTCCCAAGCCCAGCTAGAAACTGATGCTTGGCCTCCTGCGTTGATTCTCCATGTCTCTTATTTTGCCTCTCACTTATTTTATTTTTATTTTTATTATTTTTTAATTTTTAAATTCTTGGCCTTTTTGCTATCTTTTTGAGGATTTTCTTCAACTTCACCTGGTGACTCTTCTACTGACTTTTGTTTGGTAGTAAAATTTTTGATTTCTGAGAGTCCTTCTTTCTGGCCTCAAGACATGCTTTTCTGGTTTGATGTACTTTTTCTGAAATCTCTGAGGGTGTTAACTAGAATTTTCTTTTTAAAATTGTTTTGCCCATTGAATTCTCTGCCTTGGGTCCTCTTCCCCTTCTTTCAGGTACCTTGTAATCTCAGATTGCCTGTTTTATTTCAGAATTAGGCAACAGCAAATCTATGGGTGCAGTTTTTATGCATGGAGGGAGCTTGTTGATCGGCTTGGGTCCCTTTACGTGGGAGTGGCCAGGGGCCTGCCCTGGGATTTGGATAGCTCTGTGTGGCTGACCACAAATGACTTTATTTAGTCTGTGGCACTAAGTGCCACAGGAGATGCCCTAGCTCTCCCCAGAGCATTTGTTCGTTTTCATCTCTTTTAGAAGCAGTTCCTCATTTGTTACCTGTAGATAAGTGCCTAACCCCTGCACGTCCTAAATGGAGGAAGACAAGGGAGTTACTTTGAGGGCTATTTTTCCAGTGTTTTTTTTTTTTTTTTTAAAGATTTTATTTATTTATTCATTTATCCTCCCCCTGCTGCTTGCGCTCACTGGGTCAACCAACCACACCATGCGGGCGGGCCTGCCCCCACCAGGAGGCCCCGGGAACCGAACCCGGGGCCGCCCACATGGTAAACGGGAGCCCCACTGATTGAGCCACAGCCGCTTCCCTCCAGTGTTTTTTAAACATTGTATTTCTGATGCTGCAGGAATCCATTTGGCTTCCTCCATTATGTTCTTGACTGTAGCTCTACAAAGCATTTATGCCTCCAGTCTCCTTGTTTTCCAGGTATTTGTTGAATTTTTTTTGACTACAGTGGTATCTTTCTTATTTATTTTGTAACTTTGTCTTTTTTAATTCCTTTACTTCATTTGAACGCAGGACCTCGTACATGGAAAGCAGGTGCTCAACCACTTACTACATCCACTTGCCAAAGAGTGTTGGATTTTTGTTTGTTTGTTTGTTTTTAGGACGTATCACTGAGCTATATCGGCTCCCTCCTTTGCTTCATTTTAATGGACTGGCAGGAAAATGAAGATTTGTGAGCGCCATCTGCCATCCTGAATTGATACTCTCTACTAGATTCACTTAAAAAATTTGAAGACAAAATTGTAATAGAACAATTTGTTGAGTATGCTCTTTTAGGAGCCAGCATTGTGGCTAACAGAAAAATAATTGAGACATTTCATTAACATTGAGTTTTGTGATAATGTTAGATTTTCAAGTTTATGAGGAGGATAACTGTTTTTTTTTTTGTGTGTGTGTGTGTGTGTGTGTGAAAACAGGAAGTGGAAAATAAAGTAATTCTTGCCATTTCTGGTGAAAATCTTATGTTTCAGGCCACCCTCTTTCAGACTTTACCTCTCCAGCAGACGGAAACCCAGGTCACATCCTCAGCAAGTCAGCAGAATTCACAGGCAGTTACTGATGTTATCCAGCAGCTCCTGGAGCTCTCTGAGCCGGGGCAGGTGGAAACGGACCAGCCTCCTCAACCTGGCCAGCAGCTAAGCATTTCCGTGGGGCTCAACCAGGACATCCTCCAGGTGGAGCGCGTTTGCTTGCTTCTGTGAGGGTTCTGCTCGATGCTCTTGTCTGGGCTTTTCAGAAGGCAGTTATCATGATTGGAAGAGAAATATACAGGGCTTCTGAAAATAGAGGGACTTTAAGAAAGGTGTCAAAGTCACAGTGAAACAAAATATGCTTGTTTAATTACCGATTTAAATTTTTCTGAAAATCCTATTTTTTTTCTCTTAAGTGAATTTAATTGAAAAGAATAACCTTTTAGAACTTTCTTGTCTCTGTTCCTATTCACAGAGGCATAAGAAATATTCTGTTTTTTCTTGAGGTAACTATTTCGAGCCAATTTTAAATATATGCAATCCTGAGAGAGTCAGTATTGGTTCTCTTATCAGTATGTGGACATGCCATGCAGATGTGGGTATAAGGAATGGTAGGTGGGGGTGACACTTCTTTTCTGATTCTTCTGCCCCCTCAACCAGCATTACAGCCATACAAATAAATTCTTTATTACAGAGATATTTGCTGCCCCCCCCCGTCCTATATTTTGGTAGTAAAAAGCTGGCTGGGGGCATAAGAAATGTCAGGATGTCTTGGCACAACCAGTGTTTTAAGGGTAAATCCAAGTTTAATCTGTGTCCTAAAACAGTGATTCTCAAATCTGGTTTAGAGATGACCAACTTGTCTGAGGTCAGATTTTTAAAAGTTAAATTAATAAATTTTGATTTCCTTTAATTTTGAAATGTAGATGCTTGCCAAATAGTATTTTGGGTAGGGGAGAGATGTAAGATACCAAAAGAGGATGTTAGAGCTTCAAAAAGTTGGAAGGCTTGCTTATAAATGCTTATTTGGAAATGCAGATGTTTATTTCTAGTTGAGTAGCATTAGAATTCTCTAAGTAAAGCTTTTTTCCATCTTTGTGATTGATTTTCGTAGCAGTGTGGGTCACCGTATCTTCTAACCTTTTAGTTTTGTTCTGTCTTAGCAAGCCTTAGAAAACAGTGGGCTGTCTTCAATTCCAGTTGCAGCACACCCTAATGACTCCAGCCATGCCAAGGCTTCTGCAACCCAGATTCAGCATCCAGACATTTCCAATATTTCAAGTGAGCCAACTGATCCTACAGACGCAGAGCAAGAAAAAGAGCAGGAAAGCCCAGAAAAGTTGGATAAGAAAGAAAAAAAAATTATAAAGAAGAAATCACCATTTCTACCTGGTAATTTTGATATGCATTAACCTTTTGACTTTTGGATAACATATTGCTTGCCTTCCTCTTTTCTTCTGAAGTTGGTATGATATGTTAGTTGAATGTATTGATAGTAGCTATCTAACTGTAGTTGTTTGGTATTTAAAATTAAAAAGTATGGCAGCCATAAAATTTGTAAACTCATGTCTTTTCCTAAAGTTGTCTTCCTCTCCATAATTAGTTTCTCCTGACTTGTCAAGTAAGACTTGAAGCCTGAATTGTCTGTCCCTGTTGTCTTTCTCCTGCTTGTGGGCTTCTGCTGGGCTGCTCAGGCCTTCACGCCCTGCCCGCTCCCTTAGCCTCTCGGCTGCACTGCTCCCGTCGCCTCCTGGCTAGTCTCTTCCTCTTCAGTCCACCCTGAGGGCTGCCCTTTGATGGCTTCCAGAGCACACATCCCCTGCTCCAGCGTCTTCAGCGATTTCTCATTCCATGCAGACTCCATCCTTGCTCTCGGACCCTCCGTGACCTGTCCTGAGCCTGCACTTCCAGTGTTGCTAGTGGTCTGCTCACTTCCTAGTTTTTAAAGAGGATGATTTTGATGTTTCACAGCTGTTTGGTTTTTACTGTAAATTTTTCATAAATATCTTTATGAAGTTTAGAAAGTTCCCTTCAGTTGTTAGTTTAAGGTTTTTTCCTTCTTTATAACTGTTGCATATTATCAATTGCTTTTTGGGGGGGGGCCTCTTTTGTTATAATCACATTGCTTTTCTCCTTTACTCTGTTGAGGTGCATTACAGTAATCGATTTATTTATGTAAAACAAGCCATGCATTCTTGGGATAAATCCATCTGGGCTAAAGTGTTTCTCCACCCCATACCTAATCCCCCTCTCTTTTCCCCCCCCCCTCCCCCCCCCCCTTTATAACACATTGCTGGATTTGTTTAGCCAATATTTTGCTTAGGATTTTTACATAAACTTTTATGAGTAAGACTGGCCTTTATATATATATACTTTCTTACAGTATTCTTGTTTGGTTTTGGAATCATGGTTATATTGACCTTATAAAATGAATTGAGCGCTGCCTCTCTTAATCTGGCAGATTGTGGCAGGTTGCATTTGTTTCTTGTTGATTCCATTTCTGATCAGCTGACTGCTGTCAAGACAATTATATATTCATTTGCGGGAATAGTACTTCCCTTGATTCATTCATCCTTTTCATTGATCTTCCCCTAGTAAGAACTGTTAGGTCCTCTGAACTCATTAATAATATAGTCATAGCCCCTGTGTCTAGAGAACTTAGAGTCTGTTGGAGAACGAGATAAGCCAGGCAGGTAGAGAAGACTGCAGTTGAGAGCTACTGCAGAGAAGACAGCTCTGTGGGAGTTCTCTTGGAACTCATACCTGAAGAGCCTCCTTGCATTAAGGTGTCTGTTCCCAGGATGAGCAGGACTCAACCAGGTGATGGGGGAAACAGGCAAGCACCTGTGTCCAGCTCCAGGCTAAAGCTTAGAAGTTAGCCAGGCTTTTTAGTAAATAAATACATAAACTAAGTAATAATTTCATGGGCAATGAAAACTGCAGTTTGCTGTGTTTTATACTAAAGCTGAAAGATCACTGAGGACTTAAACATGTGCTTAGGAATGTTTTCTCCAAGTGTAGTAGATTGCTGCTAGCTTATTGACTGGGAGTTTATTAGCAGGTGGGGTTCGGGGAGTGGGGGCAGTCTGGGGAGATGGGAGAGGGGCAAGAACTAATAGCCATCTAGGTAGATTCCTCTATAAAATAATTACTTTGACTTTACAAAAAGACCCACCGTCTTTTACACGTGGCCGTGTGTCGTCTCCTGGATGTCTTTGTACAAGTTGTGTACCTACAGGATCCTCCTAAAGATCCAGAGTCAGAAGTTATGGAGCCATGAATGGTTTAAAAATTGCGTCTTTGAAACTCTAAAATGTTTAAATTTCCTAGATTTAAAAACAAAAAGCAGGGAGCGGATGTGACTCAAGCAGTTGAGCCCCTGCTTCCTACCTGGGAGGTCCTGGGTTTGGTCCCCGGTGTATCCTAAAAACAAAAAAACAGACAAGCAAACAAACAAAAAAAACCAACTCAGGGGAGCCGATCCGGCTCAGTGGATGAGTGCCAGTTTCCATATACGAGGCTCAATCCCTGGCCCCGGTACCTCAAAAAAAATAAAATAAAAAGCACCAAGTAGAACTGGTGTATGACGAGCCACGGGACTCAAATGCTCGTGAGAGGCCTGTTGTGGAGGGGATGCTGGGCACCACGCCTGTAATACGTGTTTATTCTTATTTGTCCTTCTAGGGATTGCTGTGCTTCCTGGCTTGGAGAACTGGCAATTCCTTAGCTATTATCTCTTCAAATATTACTTCTCCCTGTTCTCTTTTTCCCTCTCTTCTGAAACTCTGAAGAGCATATTAGAGACTCTCTAATATGCTATATTAGAATATTTTCACTCTTCCCTGTCTCTTCTTCATACTCCCATTACAGTGTAGGGTAATGATCTGGTTGACCATCCAGCTGGGGACACTTGAGCGTGAAAGGGACCAATTACTAATAACAATGCTGGGCCACAGTGTCACCTGGGCCTGCCCCTGGCGGACCTGGCCGTCTGGTTCCTCTGCCCCTTTGCTGCCCGGGCCCTGGGCTTCAGTCTGCTGGACCTCACCTTTAGGCAGGCAGCAGAAGGGTGAGGTGAGGATTGCCAGGGTTGGCCAGGAACCCTCAGTACGAAAGCCTGCTTCGTCTCTTCCCCCTTGAGTTCCCTTTTCACTTTTTAGCCTCTCTGGCTCTTAGCATTGGATTTTACTTATTCTATCCAACATTTATTTTGTCTTGAGTAGAAGGGTGGTCTAAAATATCTAGTCTACTATACTGTCTGAAATTGAAGTTCTAGTGCATCCCTTTGGACATAGTTTTTCTCCATTTCTTCTGTGATCAAGTCTGTTTCTTTTGAGTTTACTTCAAGTGTAAGCCCTTATTAGCATGGCTTCTCTAGGGAGCAGAACCACCAGGAGATGTGTGTGTGTATTATCAAATATTAGGAGATTTTTTTTTATAGGAATTGGCTTACATGACTGTGGGTAGAGGCAAGTACAAATTCCCAGGGCAGGCCACAAGCTGGTAACTCCCATGGTTTTTGGCGAATTCCCTAGGAGATGCTGGCTGGCTGAAGTAGAGATGGAAATTTTCCCGTCTAACTGCTGACATCATCCCTTCTTTTTTTTTTTTTTTTAAGGAGGTTCTGGGATTGAACATGGCGCTCAACCACTGAGCTACATCCGCTCACCAATGAGAGTTGGGTTTTTTGTTAGTTTTTAGGAGGTACTGGGGATCGAACCCAGGACCTTGTATATGAGAAGCAGGTGCTCACCCACTGAGCTACATCTGCCCCAACTTCTCTTTTTAAAGCCTTCAGTTGATCAGGTGAGACTTGTCTTTCCTGAAGGCAGTCTCCTCAGTTGGTAGCAGATGTGATCAACCACAGATGAAATCAGCTTACTGATAATTTAAACCCATGAAATTCCTCACAATAACAGTCAGGCCAGAGCTTGCTTGCCCAGACAGCTGGACACCATCACTTGGCCAAGTTGAAGAATGAACTTAACCATCATGGTCCAGTTTTACCAGGGCTTGGTAATTACCAAGGGGTTATCGTCTTTTATCCAGTGTTTCTATTTCAAGTTCCTTGTTTAAAAATCCATTCTCTAGTCTACACATTGATAAACAGACATTTGGAACTGCAAGTACTGTTTGCATGTCCTTGCTCATTGTTTTGTTTGAATTCCTCAACTTTTCCCAAACCATTGTGCTCCTGCCTACATCTGTGCTAACTGGTTTTATGGTTTATCCTGAAATTTTCTTTTGCTTGTCTGTTTTCCAGATGAAGAAATGACATTTTCTTTGGCTCTTTCATGGGCCTCTTGCTTCTAGGCTTTGCTATTCTCTTTTTTGGAATGTCTTTGTACTTCTGTTGCTGGAATTCCAGGTCACCCTTTAGACCTGAATTTAGTTTCATTTGTTCATTTAACAAATATTTGCCTGCCTGCCTGTGGTAGGCGCCATCTAGTTGCTGATGTAACTTTCTTGGGGAGACTTAGCTGTGCTCTGCTTCTTCGCTGGGTGCCACTGCTGTGGGCCTCCAGAGTGACATGTTCCAAAGGGAGTATGTGGCAGGCGCAGGCGCTGGAGTCACACGCAGGGGCTACTCTCAGCCCCATCTCACGCGGCCTTTGTAAAGTCTCTGAACTCTCAGTTTCTTCATGTTCGCCAAAGGATGTCTGAAGGGGTAAATGGGGCGAGGCTTGCAAGGAGTGCGCCCAGTCCTTGGCACCTCGTAAGCAACGTCGGCACCTATTAGCTTGTGCTGTCACTGTCCTCCTGTCCCAGCACACTTTCCCCTGCTGTGGTCCTGCTGGACTATAAGCTTTGCAGGAATGTGCCTGCCGTGTTCACCCTGATCGCAGAGCTTGGTTTTCTGGTGTATAGGACGTATGTAGGACAAACTTAATTTTTGCTTGTTGAATTAAAACACAAAGTAGGCAGTTTCCTCGAACTTGCTATTTGTATTATTACATATTTCTTTTCTAGAATATTAATTATAGCACCTACTCAACAAACATTTGAAAATTGGCTGCATGTCAGTTGCTGGGATGAGAGAGAGGGATGCAATGTCATCTTTGCTCTTCCGGAGCCCACAATCTCTTCCGTGTTCCTGCTTGAGGGAATCCTTATGTTTAATGCTCTCACGAGTTGAGCTGAATTTTTGCTCTCTTCCTCCTCATAACCTTGCACGCTCTGGTTTCCACTCCATAGTATTTATTTTGTTTTACCAGTCATGTAAGGCACTTATCTCTTTAAGTCATTTGAACTTCTTCCTAGGTGACGTGTCTGTATTCCACAAAGAAGCAGGGGCTTGTCCCTGGCCAAAGATAAATGTGATACACTTCTTACTGGTCATGGGATATGGCTTCCTTGTTTCCAAACTTGTGGTTAAAGTTAGACTAAAAAGAACTGTTTGTTATCTTTTTTGTAGCTTTTCTCTATAGACGTTTGTACACTCCTTCCTGTTAAATTTTAGCTCTAAATTGCCTCTGTGTCTGAGTACTCTCATTTCCTTCAGGCTCTGAATCAATTGGCAGAATCAGTTTGTTGTTAGCTTGCAAATTACCAGCAAATAAAAAACTTTAAAGGACTGAAGACTAGAATCTACCTTTTATTTGTGCTTAGATCCTGATCCTGTTTGCTATGAAATTGAAAATCTTCACCGTCCTTTGAGTTCTGAGGCCACTCTTCATCCCTTGTCTCCTGTCTGTAGTTGCTGCTATTGTCCCCATGTCTCTTAGCTCTCTCTATGTTCTCGGAGTGCACGCAGCCAGTCTCGTGTCTAAACCAGCACTTACTCTTGGCGACTTCCAAGCCTAAGTGTGGGCCTGAGACTTAGCTTCCTCTCTGAGATTCCTGGGTTTTTGCAGCCACAGAGCTTTTAGAATACCCCAGCCTGACGTCATCACCTCTGTCCACGACCTCGCTCTTCTTCCCATGTATCTTTTCTCAGTCTTCCCAGTCACCAGGTCAGAAATCTGAGACTCAGGTGCCCCCTCTCTACTCTCCCCCAAATCCAGTCGCTGAGTTCTGTGGAGGGAACCCTCTCAGTCAGTTTGATTCTGCCCCATTCCCTCCATCGGCAATTTGAGTGCTTTAGCTTGAGCCCTCACCAAGTGCTTATCTGTACAATTTCCAAACTGGCTGCAGTGCCTTGGAACTTCGTTGACTCTAGGGATGTCCTCCTGGTCCTGCCCTGTGGTGGGAAGATAGACATTCAGCCACGAGATGACAAGGCTGATGACTGCCGCTCCACTGTGGGGTCCTCGGAGGGTGCCACAGGAGGCCAGAGCCTGAGGTATGAGCAGGAACTCCCGGTCCAAGGACAGTGCATTACAAAGACTGGAAACTCACAAGACCATGGCCACTTTGGGCTGCTGAGAGGTGTCTGTTGGCTCGAAAGGGGGAGGGGGAGGGAAGCCTGGGGAGGTAGGCAGAGCCTGGGTCAGGCCTAACTTCGTACACCAGTTGAGGATTGTGCAAAGAGCAGTGGGAAACCATTATGCTTGGGCTTTAACAGTCACTTGAGCAACATTGTGACAACTATGCTCCAAAAACCTAGGTAAGAGGCTTTGGAGTAGTCTAGGCAAGAAAAATGGAAGCTAAGCAAAAGTGAGTGATTCGGGGAATGTTTAGTTACAATTAGCTGCGCTGTGCTGCTGGGTAGAGATGGGGAGCAGATTTTGGGGAAAGGCAAGTGCGCAGGAAATGTGGAGCTCAGTGTTGGACGTGTAGAATTTGGAGTGCTTGTGCAGCGTCCCCCTGGAGCTGCTGACTAGGAGGGCAGGTGGGTACAGGTATGAGCCTGAGCCGCAGTTGGGAATTGTCAAGCTATAGAGAACGAAGCCATGCGTGGAGAAGACAAACAGAATGAACTTTGGGTTTATGATACTGTCAGGAGTGTTTCAGGACCCATGTGAGAGAGGTAGGTGAGTGAGATGGAGAATGTTTGTGTCTAGGGGAAAATTAGGGGCAATGGACTGGAAGAATTTTGTGGCTGAAATCTGGTACCACAGGGTACTTGAAATAAACAGACTGGAAAGGCAGGCCAGAGTATGATTTTGGCGTTCTTGATCTTAGTGGTTGCACAATTGCTCATGAGGACAAGGGCTGGCGGTAGGAAGGGAAGGTTGAGGTGAAGGCGGAGTGTGGAAATCCCTCTAAGTGAGGGACTCAGCGAGCGTGAGGCCAGGGCCTGGACGGTGGCTGAGGAAATCAGCCAGCCCCTTCCTGGCCCTGGGAGGGGAGATGGAAGAGCCAGCCTGCTGCCTCAACAGCAGAGGCAAGGAGTGCAGGCGCTGTGTCCCGGTGGCCTGGATTCTGATCAAGGCAGCCTTGAAGGTGAGGAGACATCTGGTCACTTTTGCTGCTGCCTAAGACCTTTCCATGGCATGACCCTGCCTCCTGTCAGGCTTCATCTCCTGTTGGCTCCCAGGGACACCCATACTGCAGCCATGTGGAACTTTTCACGTTTCTGGGACTTACCTTCACCCCTAGCTTTGGTTTGTTTTTACGCCTGGTAAATTGACCTCACACCAGCTCCTCCTTGGCAATCAAATGCCTGCGTTTCAAAACTCAGCTACAGGGCCACCTCGTTTATGCAGAAGTTGTTGAGCATTCTCTGCCCCACCCCTACCCCCTGCGCATAGCATGAATCAGTGTTGCCTTGGCAGCCCCATTGTACTTTAGTCCACAGCCCTGACTTAGCCCCACAGGTACCCCACTGTATGCTTGGGTATATTGCCATACCCTTCTCCCCTAGACCTTGGTCCCTCCAGTGGTGGGGGGTGGTGATGGCTTGTTTTTAACCCTGTGGTGCCCTAGAGTGCCACTTAACACCAAGTTAATGTGTGATCAAAGCTTTTGTAGAACTTTCTTAGAAAATTGCACTCAGACTATAGAGTCATACAGACTCAGTGTGAATCTTGGTTCTTCCAGTCACTAGCCATCCGACCTTGGGGAAGTTAGTTAGCCTTTTATAAGCAGCTTTCTCATCTGTAAAATGAGGCTAAAATGTTTAGCATAGGGGCTGGTGCATAATACTCACTGAATATTAATGCCTTTAGCTTATTTTTTAAATAGGTGAAACTTGCTCATGTTGTGCAATTCAAAAGATATAAAATGATGTATACAGTGTGAAGTGAAAGTTCTCTGGTTTGCCCTTGTCCTAGAGCCAACCAGTTGCCTTCCCCTTAGCATCCATCATTGCGGGTTTCATCTGTGTCCTTTGCATAATCCTGGGCATCTGTATTAGCATTTCTTAGCAGGATTGGTTGCATGCTATGTATATTACTTTGCAGGTTGCTTTTTCTACCTATTTCATTTTATAAAATGCCTGAATAGTGCCATTTTATAGATGCATTGTAATTTATGAACCAGTCTGCTATTGTTTAAATAAATGGATATTTAGATTATTTGTTATCTTTTGCTAATATAAACAATACTGCAATGAATATGTTTGTTTCACACATGTAAATTTTTTTTTTTTCCTTTTTTTTTTTTTTTTTATTATGGGTAAAAATCAAAATTCTCACAATACATACAAACATTTGCATAATGATATATAAATATATGTGCATATATGTAAATTTATCTGTAGGCTACATTTCTACAAGTGCCAAAGGTTTCTAAGGGTAAATTTTAAAAAATTGTCTCAAGATTTTTGTTTTGAAGTAACAGAAATAATTGCATTTCACTGGACAAAATATGTCTCGTTCAATAAATGGTATTTGGATAACTGGCTGACCACCAGAAAAAAATTAATTTGAATCAAAGATTTAAATTTAAAATATGAAAGCACGAATATGGTATATCAAAAGAAGTGTTGCGAAAGAATACAAAGAATTCCTATATATCTTTTATCCAGATTCTCCAAATATTAACATTTTGCTACATTTGCTTTGTCATTCTGTCTTTACCTTGTGTATTAGTCAGCCAAAGGGGTGCTAATGTGAAATACCAAAAATGGGTTGGTCTTTATAAAGGGTATTTATTTGGGGCAGAAGTCCACAGTTACCAGGTCATAAAGTGTTAAGTTTCTTCTCTCACCAAAGTCCATTGCCACGTATTGGAGCAAGACAGCTGCCGATGTTTGCCAGGGTTCAGGCTTCTTGGGTTCCTCTCTTCCTGGGGCTGCGTTTCTCTCCAGGCTTAGCTCCTCTGTTTCCTCCACAAGGTCAGCTATAGACTATCAGGCGAACGGCTCACTTCTCTTCTCCTGGGGCCTTCTCTCCAACATCAAAACTCCAACATCAAAACTGCTTCTCAAAAACTGCTCCTTCTGTCCTTTGCCTTTTATATTTGATTCTCCACCCACCAAGGGGTGGGGCTCAATGCCCTACCTACGTGGCCCAGTCAAAGCCCTAATCATAACTTAATCATGCCCAGATTAACAGTTTACAAGCATGATCCAATTATATTTTTGGAATTCATAATTACATCAAATTGCCCAATGGCTACACTCCACCCTCTGAATTCCAAAAATACATTACAATATTTAAAAAAAAAACTTAAATCAGTAACAATGCAAGTACAAAAGCATTGATAAGCATTTTAAAGAAATACAGTTTGTCTTCAGGCAAAATCCCATCTGCTGTAGACCTCTGAAACTTACAAAACCATTTAACTGCTTCCAATACACAAATGGAAAGATAAAGGATAAACTTTTTCATTATCATAAGGAGAAACTGGGATGTTAAACATGAGTCATGGATCCTCTACAGTTCAGTAAACCTGCAGGGCCTCCTCCATTCGATTTCAAAGTTTGAGAGTCATTTTTAAGAAGATGGTTTCTTCTCCTTGGGGCCACATGGGAACCCACCCTTTCCACAGGCTTACCCAATGGCCATTTTCTTGGTTCCACCCTCATCAAGCATCTGGGTGTCGACCAAGCTCCAGACCTCACCCTCCAAGAGTGTTGGGGTGATTGCCATACCTTACCCAATCTTTGGGTTAGAGTCTTAGCTCCCCTAGTACAGTGAGGTGAAGACAACATTCCCCCTAACCTTTGACATAACAGGTTTAACCCTCTCAGAGCAACGAGTTGACCACCTGGCCTTCCCTAACCTTTGGCATACAGGTTTAACCCTCTCAGAGCAATGGGTTGTCCACCTGGTCTTCTCTAATCCAATGGGGTGTTGACCTTAACCTCCCTAATCTTTGAGAAATGTGCTCCACCCTCTTTGCACCCTGGGATGGCAAAACTCTCCCAGAACATCGGGTAGGGACATCCAACCTCTTCAACTGCTGGGGAAAACTCACCCTCTCTGCACCATGAGGCATCAAAACTTTCCCAAAACATCGGGTAGGAACATTCACCCTCTTCAACCTCAGGAGCAAACTCACCCTCTCTGTACACATGGGTGGGGCTCCTCTCTTGGCCCAAGGAGATGCCTTAATTACATGGTTTTCTTCATAAAGCTGTTTCTCCTTCAATCTCTCCTTTCCATGTCCTTTTTAGTCCAAGCAGACAGTGGTTTTGTTCATGCAGCTTTCTCAAAAACCTTGTTGGTTTAGCATGCAGGAAGCAGGGGTCCAAGCCATCAGACAGTAAGACTTTCCACAAGCCTTTCAGAGATAACTGCATCTTCAATTCTGATTTACAAGTTCCAGGTTTAGCTAAGTCTTCAAATGGGGCACTTTCATCTGGGAATTTGATTTCCACAAACTTGGAAGTTCCAGAATCAGTTTCTGTTTTCTTTGTGTCCAAAAGTTCAGTCCTTAGTGTATTTCTCTCGTCTAGTACTTTGCTATAAGCTGTAAGGAGAAGCCAAGCCACATTCTCCGAGTTTACCTTGGAAAGTTCTTCAGCTAAATGCTCAGGTTCGCCATTTTCAAATTCTGTCTCCCATAAAACACCAGGAGTTAATCTTTCTAAGTTCTCTGCAACTTTAAAACATGGATCGCCTTTCCTCCAGTTTCCAATCATAGTTTCATCATTTACTTCTAAGGCATCGTAGAAAGTCTCTTTAGTGTCCATATTACCATCAACAGTCTCTTCAAAGTGATCTAGGCCTTTTCCATCAAGCATTTCACAATTCCTCCAAAAAATACCCCTTACCCATTTATAAAACCATTCCAACATTTTGGTAATTACAAAAGCACTTCCCCACTCCTCGGTACCAAATTCTGTATTAGTCAGCCAAAGGGGTGCTAATGTGAAATACCAAAAATGGGTTGGTCTTTATAAAACACATTGTTTTTCCAGAATTCCCTGAGAGTGACTTGCAGGTATAATACCACTTTAGGTCTAAATATTTCAGTGTATGTTTTTTAAAATCAAGGACATCTTCATACATACCTGTAGTACAAATATTGACTGAAGGAAATTAACATTGAGACAATACTGTTGTCTGGTCTACAGGCGTCATTCAAATTTCATTATTTGTTTCACTAATATCTTTGATAACAAAAGAAAAATATTTGGTATGTGCTTTAATGTTTTGGCTATTGTTGATTTCCTTCTGCACTATGCCAACTTCACATCTCCAACAGCATTGCGTTAACGTGCCTGTGTCCTCACACCCCCTTCGTGACATTGTTCTCAGAATTTTGGAGTCTATCTTACTCATCTGATAGGTCACAAAATGCTATCTTGATTGGAGTTTTAATTTCCATTTCTCTTACAAGGAGTAAGATCGAGCAGCTTTTCATGTTAAAGAGCACTTATTTTTCTGTAAGATTTATTCTTGACTTTTATCAGATATATTAAGGATAATAGTATTTTGCAAGCTATCTTTGTGGCATACACTCTCTTCTTATTTGTTTGCCTTTTGGATTAAAGTTTTTTAACTTAGGAGAAATGTGTTTTTTGTTTTTGTTTATGTTTTTTTAATGATTCATTTATTTATTAATTTATTCATTTTTAAGGTACCAGGCTCTGGGAGTTGAACCCAGGACCTCAAATGTAGGAAGCCAGCGCTCAACCACCGAGCCACATCGGCTCCCCTCAGTTGGTTCTTTCATTTGTTTTGCTTGTTGTTTGTTTTTTTGTTTTTAGGAGTCACTGGGGACCGAACCCTGGACCTCCCATGTGGGAAGCAGGCGCTCAACCGCTTGATCCACATTTGTTCCCAGTGTTTTGTTTTTAGGTAGCCAAATTTGCCAATATTTTATGACTTTTTTTTTTTTTAAGGAGGTACTGAGATTGAACCCAGAACCTGGTATGTGGGAGGCAGGCACTCAACCATGGAGCTATAACCGCTTCCTGTTTCATGGCTTTTGGGTTTGTGTTATGCTTAGACTTGAACACTGAGATTATGGAAACAATAACTTCTTCTTTTTTTCTAGCACGTCAGTACTTTCATATTTTAAACTAAGTCTTTGATCCTGTTTTACTTTTGCCCTAGCTGTCCACTTTGTTATCCAAAAATCATTTATTTAAATAGTCATATTTTCTCTACTAAAATACAGAGCCACCCCATACATTACTTTCCCAAATGTATTTGGGTCTTTTCTGGACTCTATTCTACTCCATTAATCTGCCTTTTTATTCATGTGTTCTGGTGCCAGACTGTTTTAGCTTAATATGTGCTTTAATAACTAGTCCTCTCTCCTTACTTTTTTTTTATTTAAAAAATTTATTGAAGTATATCACTCATACATAAACATATATAAACAATAAGTGTGTAGTAAAAGTTGTGAACTTACAAAATAAACATACATAGTATCATACCTCACCTCACCACCAATACCTTGCATTGTTATGAAACATTTTTAACAAATGATGAAAGAGCATCCTCAAAATATTACTACTAACCACAGTATCTTACATTTGGTGTACTTTCTCCCCAACCCACCCTATTATTTTTTTAAAAATATCATTCATACATGAACATACATAAATAGTAAGTGTATAGTAAAAGTTGTGAACTTACAAAATAAAACATGCATAACATCATACATGGGTCCCATACATCACCCCTCCACCAACACCTTGCATTGTTGTGAAATATTTATTACAAATTATGAAAGAATATCATCAAAATCTTACTACTAACTATGTCCATGTCTTACATTTGGTGTATTTCCTCCAAACCTACCCTACTATTATTTTTAATATATTTTTATTACAGAAGTGGCAAACATGCAAAACAATCATGCACATGCATAGAACTCCCATACAACACCCCTTCATCAACACACCATGCTGTGGGTGGAACATCTGGTACACATGATGAGATAATATCATCAGACTATTACCACTGACCATGGTCCATAGTGTACATCTGCACACTTTTTCCATACTCCCCCATTATTAACACAGTACAAATTTGGCATAGATGCATGATTATTACAGTATTGCTGTTAACCACAGTCCATAGGTCACTCCAGTTGTATTTTTCCCATGCTTCTCCACATTCCCACCACCCTGCAATACTGATGTACATCTGCTCTAGCTCACAAAGGACACTCATGCATCATACCATCAACCACTATTCTCATCCATCTCTGGGCTCACTGTGCTGTTCAGTCCCTAGATTATTCTCTAGCTTTCTTTCAATTGACGTTTACATCCGTAGTCTACCCTTTCCAGCCAAAGTCCCATTTATAAACCAGCAGTTACTCACTATAATGTGTTACCATCAACTCTATACATTTCCACACTTTTATAGTAATGTTAATTAAAACTTCTACATACATTAAGCATCAGCAGTCGTTCTTGGCCCGCCTCTTATCTCCTTTAAGAATCCACCACCTACCACCAGGTCCTTTTTTTTTTTTTTTTTTTAAAGATTCCATTTATTTATTCATCCATCCCCCGCCCCCGCTGCCCGCGCTCGCCGGGTCAGCCAACCACGCTGCGCAAGCGGGCCCGCCCCCACCAGGAGGCCTCCCACATGGCAAACGGGAGCCCCACTGATTGAGCCACAGCCGCCTCCCTACCACCAGGTCTTGAAGATGTTTTCCTACATTTTCTTCTAGAAGCTTTATGGTTCTTGCTTTTATGTTTAGGTCTTTGATCCATTTTGAGTTAATTTCTTTATTTTGCCTATGGATATCCAGTTCTCCCAACACCATTTGTTGAATGGACTGTTCTGCCTGAGCTGGGTGGGTTTGACAGGCTTGTCAAAAGTCACTTGACCATAGATGTGAGGGTCTGTTTCTGAACCATCAGTTTGGTTCTTTTGGTTTATGTGTCAATCTTTATGCAAGTACCACACTGCTTTTACCACTGTAGCTAGGTAATATGATTTAAAGTCTGGAAGTGAGAGCCTGCAGCTTCCTCCCTGTCAGAAGTGGAGCTGAAGCCTAGGCTAGGGCTGCAGGCTGATCTGGGTGGAAAGAAGCCAGCCCCTCCCATCACTGTGGTTTCCATTCAGCCCCACCTATCAGAATGGCGGCCACCAACCTCTTTCAGACTTGGACAGGCTCAGACTTTAGCTGTTCTTAGGGTTACACTTTAGCCCTCTGAATTTACTAATTAGCAGCCAAAATCGGTGGCCAGCTGCCTCTTCCTCCCCTGTTTTTGGGAAATGGAGCTTCCAACTCCAGCCACAGAACAGCTCCTGAGGCGGCTTGTGCCACAAGAGCAGGATGATCACCGGCCTCTGTGATGTGGCCTGTAGTTCCTGGAGAACAGGTGTAGGCCCGACAGCTTTCTTCCTTCCGGAGGTGGGACTGGTGCTTAGCCTAGAGCTACAGTGAATCTGGATGGAAAGAAGCTAGTCCCCACTGTTACTGTGATTTTCAATCAGCCCTGCTTCCCCTCATGATGGGGGGCAGAGTTAAAATGGTGGCTACCGGCCTCTTTCAGACTTGGACGGGTTCAGACTTTAGCTGTTCTTAGAGTTATGCGTTAGCCCGCTGAATTTACTAATCAGTAGCTGAAGTTAGTGCCCAACTGTCTCTTCCTCCCCCTTTTTTGGGAAATGGGGTTTCCAATTTCAGCCATAGAATGTCTCCCAAGTGGCTTACACCACCGGTGGAGAATGGACACCAGCCTCCGCTGCATGGAGGGCTCTACTCATGAATCTTCTCTGCAGATGGGCAGTCTCCTCCTTCCATTCTTTCAAGGATGTTGCAGGATGCTCTTCTGGTCTCCTGGAGTCCCCCAGACAGGTTGTTTAGATAGTTCTGGGTGATTACTAACTGCCCTGTAGCATGAGCTGACTCTTGGGAGCTCCTTACTCTGCCGCCATCTTGCTGGTTGTTCCCTCTCCTTAATTTTTAAAGGGTATTCTTGAACTGATGTCACATTTTTCTTATATGCAATTTAGAATCTTCTGCCATAGTTCTAAAAACTTTAGTTCTAAAAAATAATCCTGTTGGTATTTGTATATGTGATAATATTATCTGATGTCTTTATAACTTTAAGTCTTTGACCAAAGAACCAAAGAATGAGGTATACATATCCATTTAATCAACTGTTTTTTTCCTTCCAAATTTTTATTTATATTTTGCAATTTTTCATAGATTTAAAAATTTTCTTCTGGATGTTGTTTGTAGGTAGGAGGGATGCTGAATTTTGTACATTAAAACTCAGACATTTTTCTGAGCTCTCTTTTTTTTGTTTGTTTGTTTTGTTTTTTGTTTTTTGTGTTTTTTTAGGAGGTGTCAGGGATTGAACCTGGGACCTTGTACATGGGAAGAAGGCACTCAACCACACCTGCTCCCCCTCCTAGGTTTTTTAGGAATATAATCATATCATTTGTAAATAATGATTTTACCTTTTCCTTTCTAATCTATACTTTATATTTCTTTATCTTGTCTAATTTCATTGGCCAGTATCTCTAGAACCCATTAATGGCAGTGAAATGGACTATTTTCTCTGACCTTAATAGGATTGTTTTTAATATTTCCCTATTAATTTGAATGTTGTATTGCCATTATTATATACACTTCTTCCTGTTCTTATGCTTTTTAAAAATTTAAGAACAGATGTTGAATTTTAGCAAATGTCTTTTCATTTTGTAGATGACTATATATGTTTTTTTCTTTTAAAAATTTTTAATATGTTCGAAGAGAAGTACTCTTGCCCAACTCCAGGGTAAGGTTGCCTTGTGGAAATGCAGACCTGGTTTTCCAGATCTATCAGTTTGTCAAAAGAAGTTGGATATTTGTATTTAGTTTTCTTTTTGTAACACTGTGTGAGCCAAACAGAACATATGCTGTCCAGGTTTGGAGACAGCTTTAGGGCTGCCAGTTTGCAATCTTTGTTCTGGTCTTTTACTAGAAATAATTAGAACCTGGTGACAGTTTTGTATTATGTCATCTCACGTAATTAAAGATATATTTTTATTTTTGTTTGAAAAAAATCTGATTTGAAGGGACAATTGCCTAATTTTAGCTAAGTAGGTATTACGATTCTCTTTCACCTTTTTCTTTTTTTCTTTATTGAGGTATTGGGGCTGGGTATTGAACCCTGGACCTCATATGTGAGAAGCCGGTGCTTAACCACTGAGCCACATCAGCTTCCCTGAGTTGTTTTTTTAATTTGTTTTGCTTCTTGTTTGTTTTTTCAGGAGACACTGGGAACCTCACCTGGGGCCTCCCATGTGGGAGGTCAGGGCTCAACACTTGAGCCATATCTGCTCCCTCTTTTGCCATTTTGATTTGTCTTAATAAGACTTTCAGATAACTATTGCACATTTCTGAATTAAGTTTTGCCTGGTAGTTTTAAGTAGTCTTATGTTATAGACTTCCTTAATATAAGTAATAGCTCCATAAAATGGCTTTCTCACATTTTTGAAACCCTTTCGCTTATTTCCTTTTTTAAAAAAGATTTCTGTGGTTAGTATCTGCACCACTTTTTGTCCTTGTTTGCATTGTCAGTTTTTAAAAATGCTATTTTTCATACTTTTACCTGACCTCTTTTCCTGTGTGAATTAGTCTTGAAAAGAGCATTAGATTAGGTAAAATAACATTTCCTACCCTACTAGATTCACTTGTGTATATGAAAAATTTCCTGTATTCATGAATAACAAAGAGAAGGAAACAAGAAATTTTATTTTTCCCGAACAAAATGATGGCTTATAGACACAGTTAAAGAAATAAAATTTTCCACTGAATTTCATTAGCATGGCCATGAGATCCTTTTGATCTCATGTAGATATTTTACCTGAATTATCTACATGACTACTATAGGTATTGATTTAATTTCAGACAAATAAAACTAATAAAATTTTTGAAAATAGTTATTCTGCAGAAGGTAGTATTTAAAATTTTTATATTTTAGAAATCATTTTACATACTGTAATTACATAAAGTCTACCTGTAATTTTTCTTCTCTTAGGAATTGTTTCAAATCAGACTCAAAGTTGAATAATAGTATTGAGGGTTCGGAAAGAGAATCTTTTGCATATATATTCGTGAATTCAGTATCACACATGCTATTTGTATGTCTTAACTATTTATAAATTGCTTTTTTAAAACAAATCAATTTTATTTATACATATTAATAAAGCATACAATTCATCCAAAGTGTACAATCAGTGGCATTTGGTATAATTACATAGTTGTGCATTCATCACTTCAATAATTAATTAGAGCCTTTTCATTATTCCAATAATAATAATAATAAACAAAAGACAAACAGGAAAATTCTTCGCCTCTCAATATCTCTGTTTCCCCTGCTATGAATTGTTTTTATAGTGTAAGAACTTAGCACTATCTAATTTTTTGTGTCTGCATTATTTTCCCTTTTTGATTTTGTTGTTAGGCAAGCTAAGCAGCACTCACTCAAACGCCATGGAGTCCTGGTTGTGTCTGCTTTTCCTGCCTTCCAAGTGAGCGGCTTCTCTGTGTCTTCGACCCTCTCGGGCCTTACAGTGCGACTGACCTGGGAGCTCTCCTCTCTTGGGCTGTGGTTTCTGTTCTCATGGACTCTTAGGATTTTCTTCTGTAGGAGTAAATCATCATCCTTGACAATTTCAGTGATAAAATTCCGGCCATACTTACTGGCAGGGGAGATACCATGATCACACTGGTGCTTGTCCCAGAGAGAGGCTCATCCATTGCACTCCGGATGTGCTGACCCCTGTGATTTCCCCAAATGTGGGAAATTCAACTGCATAATTTGCAGTAGTGGGGGGCTGTGTTTGCACTCTCCCCTGAAAAAAAAAATTCCTGCTGACTTTTTCTGCACTGATCGTTTATCTCCTGTTGCTCTCATAGGTGTGGCATGCTGTCTCCTTCTTCCTGGAGAAAGTGGACAGTAAAATGCCTGAGCATGTGGCATGTGCACTTGGTCTCTCAGCCAGGCTGGATGGTTTCTGTCTTGATGTTTCTCTAGGCTCGATTCGCGAGGAGAACGGGGTCCGATGGCATGTGTGCCCTTACTGCGCCAAGGAGTTCAAGAAGCCCAGTGACCTGGTGCGCCACATCCGCATCCACACCCACGAGAAGCCGTTCAAGTGCCCGCAGTGCTTCCGCGCCTTCGCGGTGAAGAGCACGCTGACCGCGCACATCAAGACCCACACGGGCATCAAGGCCTTTAAGTGCCAGTACTGCATGAAGAGCTTCTCCACCTCGGGCAGCCTCAAGGTGCACATCCGCCTGCACACAGGTGAGGGTGGCACGGCGGCGGGCGCACAGCCCGCTCTGGCTGTCCTGGCGTCCTCAGAGAGCTCGTTTTCCCTCTTTAAGAAGCATTTGCCCACTCCACCTCTAATTGAGAGGGGGCTTCAATCCCATATGGCCGATGGATGGGACTCTCTTGCTTGCAGTGGTAGGCTCTCCCGGTTCCTTGGTGTGGTGTTTGTCCGTCCTCACCTCCTTGTTAGTTGTCCTGAGTGAACTGGAGAGTAGGTGTTGCATTTCCGCTGAGGCTCAGGGCCCAGCTGACACACGGACAGCCCAGAGATCCCAGTCTCTTGGATGTACACCTGCAAACTCCAGCACCAAGTATAGGTTTAAATAGAAGGGGCAGATGAGCCATGTGTAGGGAAGTCACATCTGAGTCAGGATTGGGGAATGAAATATGGACTAGAGTGGACTTCCTGGTATTCTACTATAGACTTATTGTGATTCTAGCAATGGAAGAAAATTACAACACTGATGTCGAGGCAGTGGCCATTGGAGGCTCTGGGGGAAGGGAGAGGGAAAACAGGTGTAATATGGGGGCTTTCTTGGGATTGGGAATCGTCCTGAATGACATAGCAATGACAGATACGGGTCATTTTATATCTTCCCATAACTGGCAGAATTGAGTGGGAGAGAGTGTAGACTACAATGTGAACTATGGTCCACGCTCAGTGGCAAAGCCCCAGGATGCGTTTATCGATTGCAATGAATGTGCCACACTATTGAAGGA
This sequence comes from Tolypeutes matacus, assembly GCA_026826555.1. Classification (NCBI taxonomy): domain Eukaryota; kingdom Metazoa; phylum Chordata; class Mammalia; order Cingulata; family Chlamyphoridae; genus Tolypeutes; species Tolypeutes matacus. Next base: position 3,660,793 of record JAKSZT010054215.1, on the reverse strand, counting down.
TGATGTTTATGTGGCAGTGAGGCATATGGGAATCCCTTTATTTTTTTGTGTAACGTTTATGTAATCTAAGTATCTTTTAAAAAACAAAAAGGCATATTTAAAAAGTGTTTGCCGTCTACCTTGTGTAGGCGAGGCACTGCGTATATACTGGAAAGAAAGTGGATGTGCTCTCCAGCCTCCTGGGAGAGCATTAAACAAGTAGCATTTATAAGTGAGCATAGAATTGTGAATTTTAATTTATGAAGAGAAAGAATTGGGGGTTAAGAGTGAGAATGCTTGTGGGGAAAGCAGATTTAGATTCAGATGGGATGAGACTGTAAGGAGGAGGCATGCGGTCGGTCACTAATCTGAAGAGACCTGCGGGTTTTAACTGGGGTGGGAGGGAGAAGGAGGGCGATTGTGCTGAGTCCTCGAGGGAGCCTGGAGGACCCCAGTGCCTACTGAACATTTCAGATGTTTTCTACTCTAACCGAGGCATGAAGACTTTCATGCTCAGGATCTAAATTGCTTTGTAACAGCTTATTGAGATATTATTCACATCCTGTATAATTCAACCTTTTCAAGTGTGTACTTCAGAGCTGTACAACTAACACTGTTATTTAATTTCAGAACATTTTTATTACACCCAGAAGAAATTCCATACGTTATTAGGAGAAACCTCCCATTTTCCCCTTGGGCTCCTCATATGTTTTTGAGATAATGGGGCTGGATATTGAACCCGGGACCTCGAATGCAGAAAGCCAGTGCTCAACCACTGAGCCACATTGGCTCCCCTGAGTTAGTTTGTTTGTCTGTTTGTTTGTGTTTGTATTTAGGAGGCACCCAAGACCAAATCCTGGGCTTCCCATGTGGGAAGCAGGCACTCAACTGCTCGAGCCACATCTGCTCCCCCAGATTTTTTATGCATACTTTTAAGGTTGAAAATAGTGATTTTTTTTTTTTCTAGGCTGCATTGACTTGTACTTGCAGCTGGTAATTGTTTGGTATATTTGTATTGATCTGTACTCTTCAGTGGTCTTTCTCATTGATTTATGTGAAATAATGGAACATAATAAAAGTACATAATAAAATCATTGGTTAATTGATTATCATTTGAACTTATATTAAGTAGAATATTACATGCATATTATAGCTGGGTAAATACCAATACTAAATCCTTAATCATTATTTAATTTGACTGCTTAAAACTTTTACAGTAGTCCAAATGAGGCAGATAGATAAGTTCTTGTTTTAAAACATTTGTTCAAATTTTAATTAAAAAAAAATAGGGCTTTTACTTCTATGAAGCATGCACAGTTTCCCATCATAGTTTGTTATATATACCTTACTGCTTAGTATTTTTCTGCTTTATAGAGCCAAATGAGAATGATTTCCTATTAAAATCTGAGCTTAATTTGATACTGTATATCTAAGCTATAACTAAGTGTAAATAGTTTTCTTTCATATTCATTTTGGAGCACAAAGCACTGGATTTCTGAAACCTTGTAGTGGGGGCAGGAGTGGGGATTTGTACCTTTCTCTTCCTTAAATAATTTCTAATTTAAAAGCTCAGTTAGAGAAGCCTGTCAGTGCAGTAAACTGTCTCCCCTTCCACCGCACCTGCCCAGCAGGAAGGCAGCCACACCGTGGCCCGTGGGCCCTAAGGTCACCCCCGAGTGTAGAGAGAGGAGAGCACAGATAAGCCAGAGCAGGATTCTCTTTAGGAGACTGTGGATGCTAGAGCTTCAAGATGCTCTGTGATAACTGGAGAGCTCTAAAGCCCGGTGCGTCTGTGAGGTGTGGCATGCTGTGTTCCTCCTTCCCCTGGCCTTTAAAGAGGCTCTTAAACAGCAGAAGCTGTGAGCAGTCCTGAGGGAGAAGGCCTCTTAAAGGCCGCTGGCCTTGCCTCTCCCAGCAGCCTTAGTGCTAGAGCGCTACAGACATGCCTGTGAAATGCAGCCATGGAAGACAGGGTTCAGGTTCCTGTCCTCTCAGTGGTGGAGAGTAAGACTTTATGTTAATGCTGGAATATGAAGAAAGCTTTTTTTAAAAAAAATATTAAAAGGCTCAAGATGGGTGTTGAGATATAATTTGATCATTAGTATGGTAAATATGTAGAAAAATTGTCCCTAACCTTGCCGAGGATAAAGATCTCTTCTATCCTGAAAATAATTATTTTCAGTTCCCCTCATGATGGTAATTCTGCATTTATTCATTACCTGTTAATTGAGAAGTAGCACAAGGATGACAAACTAGTACGAATTTGCTAACACTTAAATTTTTTAGTTTATTAATCAGAATAGAATTTAATAATTAAAAAATAACCTGTATGTAGTGCTATCTGTAACAAGCATTTGTTTATGACTCAGTTCTCGATGCTGATGGATACGGGTCCACAGGCTGGAGCAACTGCAGTGGACCAGAGCGTGATTCTGAATGTTGGGGTGGGGTCTGATGAACCCCAGAATCTATGTGCATTTTTTAAGTGCCCAAGACGATACATGGATTTCTCATCTTAATGTTTTCATACTTTGTTTCAGTACTTCAAAATTAATAGTATGTTTATACTTAGCTGTCTGGAGAATTGGATTTTTGTTTACCTTAGTAACAAAAAGAAATATTTTAACATTATAGAAAAAATAGTAGTAATTTTTTTATTAAGAGAAATTACTGATGCAAAGCTAATTACACAGATTTAAAGCCTGTACACAGATTTTATTTTTCAATAAACTTAGGGTTTTGGAATATTTTTCAGCGTTTTAATGTACTTAATTGTAAAATGTATTTCCATGGTTTTAAAAAATTTGATAACTAGTTTTGTTTATTTAATCTGAGTTTGTTTTAAGAACTACACATCTCTTAATGACACTTGTTAGAGGAGGCTAATGATGCCAGGCAGAATTTGACCAGTCTTTGAGTAAAGGTTCAAAATTACTTACATTTATTATTGTCTGCATGTTTTAAGGGTCATTTCTTTGAAAACGTTTCTGTGCTTCTAACAAGGGCAGGTTAGAATAAGCTTTATTATTGTTTTCATTTAACACTGTTTTTCATTAACTAAATAACTTAGTGTATTCTCCTAAAGAAAAATATTTATGGATAGTGAATGGATTTCTCTGAATCATGTGTAGTTTTTGAAAAAGCTGAAATAAGTAAATTTTGTTATATGTCCTTTGGAATCTGCATTTTCATTAACCAATAAAATTGTAAAAATATGAAATTTTCCAGAGAAGAGGCATAGCAGTTTAGCGCTTGTTAAGAGTATATTACTGTCATCATTGTTGTCTCGTCATTGCCACCATTATTAATTACATCAACAATTTCCGTTTATTGAACTGTGTGCTAAGTGCTAGAAACTGTGCTAAGTCCTATTTAAAAATTAGCTGGTATGATCCTAGCAACAACCTCAGAGGTAAGTGTTCCCAGTTCACAGGTGATAACTTGAGTTAGCCATTTTACATGCTTTAGAGTTCTTAAGGATTACTCATGGTTTCAGTATCTATATTTCACAATTTAAGGGTTTGTCCCGAAAATGGTAAATGATCTTTTTTACTTAAAATGCTTGTATTACATGCCTTATTATCTATAATATGGAGTGTTTATACACAAGGGAAAATAACTCTAATTTTTAATATCCTTTAAATTTGTAAGCCTGGAGTGACAAACTGAATAGAATTTCATGTTGGCATTAGTTATTGAGACGCAATTCCTTGAAATAATTTTAAAATGTACTTTCATTTTTATTAGGGGTCAGGCCTTTTGCTTGTCCTCACTGTGACAAAAAGTTCCGAACATCAGGCCACAGGAAGACGCACATTGCCTCTCACTTCAAGCATACGGACCTGAGGAAGCTGAGACAGCAGCGTAAGCCTGCGAAGGTCCGAGTGGGCAAGACGAGCATTCCCGTTCCTGACGTGCCTTTGCAGGAACCGATTCTCATAACCGACTTAGGTAAGATGGAGTCTGGGTCTCACTTAGGGTTTATCGAGTGCCCTTCATTGAATACCACTGGAAAGGTGCGTAAATATTCTGGTCCCTGTACTTTAGGACTTTTAGGCATGGAGTCTTTTAAGGATCAGTTTTCTCGATGGTCTACCGTGTTCCACAATCAAAATCAAAATCCTAGCTGTTGCTAAGCTAGTGCTAGAATTGTGTTCTTGGTTGAGAGAGAAAGGATGTGTAGATGAAGACATTATTATATAAGTCCCCATTGAAGACAAATTTCTGCCTCAGTAGAGCTATCAAAGATGGCCCTGTTCTTGATTTTATGTGAAACATAGAGTATACACTGTAACTTTCATCTTAAAATCCCCATGTGGCATGTAATAAACTTTGGATTGAAAAATGGAAAACCTACTTGCTTTTAGGTTATTTTAAGGCTCAGTATTATTATAACCAAGCCAAATTATGATTTTGCTAACTAACTAGGAAGAAAATAATGTATACTAGATTCTTCAGAAAAACATGATTGTTTTAGGTGCTAGAACAAAATGTAAGAAACTTCATTAAATTCTGTGAGTGAATTTACATTTTTTTGCACTTCCTGTATTTCATCATTTTTCTAGGCAAGAAAATCCAGTCTATGAACAGCAAAATTAATGTCAAGCAAAATATAATTCCATGTTTGAAAAAGTTAATTCAGGGGAGCAGGTGTAGTTCAGTGGCTTGAGCACCTGCTTCCCATGTACGAGATGAAATCCACCTAGAAGATGAGCAGCAGCCATGACCCTTGTGTGCCTAAGAGCGTCAGAATATATGAGCCAGAAACCATTAGAAGCAAGGAGAAATACGTTCTCAGCGCCAGAGATCCTCAGCTCTAGACAGCGTAAGCTCACCAAGCACAGTGAATCTGCAGAGGATCTCAACTGCACATGAAAGGGTGAAGTGAGAGCTTTGTGGGCTCTTTACCCTCGAATGCACATTCTTTCAAATATGCATGAAATGGAAATTGATCACACGCTAGAGTATAGAAAAATTGAAATAAATTCTTAAAAATAGGTATTGTACAGGACACAATTTCTGATAACAGTTCAATGAAAACAAATTAATAGAAAATAGCTATCAAAAATTTAATTATATGGAAAAAACATAAAACTGAAATTTTATAGTATAAATGAGAGCATTACATAAACAGATTGGATGGCCCAAAGCTCTTCTCAGAAAAAAATTAAGACCTGTATGTTTTTCTTACTAAAAAAATAAGAATGAAAAATAAAATATTTAACTCAAAAAGCCAGAAAACTGACAAGAAAGTAGCAGAAAAGAATTAATAAGTTTAAAATAGTTTACGGTAGAAGACAAAATTCTAGTGGGCTTGCTAAGTAATTTTTAAAAACTGGTTTTTCTTTTTTTCCATGACCAATAAAAGAGAAAACTTGGCATGCTATTAATAAACTAAGGAATGAGAAAATGTATTTAATATTAGAAAGTAGAATGAAGCTATAAGCATAGATACCAATGAGATAAAAATTAAGATTATTCAAAACTTCTATGCTAATATGTTTGAAAATTCCAATGAAATGGATCTTTTCTAGAATAATATAATTACCAGAACTGACTCTAGAAGAAATGGGAAATCCCCAAACACAAGGAATTGAAAAGGTAGTGAAATATCCATGCCCTCCAAAAAATATCAGACTGAAATGATTGTATCATGAGTTCTACTAAGCCTCCAAGGCACTTATAATTCTTGTTGTTTTTAACTGTTTCTGTGCTTGAAAACGCCCATAATAGGTCAGAATACTTTTATATCTTTGTCCTTTCTTGGTAGCTCCTAAAACAAGCCAACAGCCGAGGCTCACTTGCGTGTGTTTAATCCTTTCTGCAGCCTCTAGGCCAGGTTCACAGTGGGTCTGTGTTGTTCCAGACATGCGGAAGAGCCTCTAAAGGGCAAATTGAGACTGGAAATGTGTTTAGTGGCCCTGGAATTAACCTTCATGCTTGGGGTTATCGTCATATTACCAGTTTTTGTCAGGTTGCCGTGAATCAATTTGAACACCTATGGGGTTTTTGACTTGGTCATTTTGTGTGTCTTTCTTTGAGTTAAACTAGAGTCCTGAGTCTCCAGAGTTTTCCCAGGGTTCAAATGGGATGCATCATGCTTGTTGGCTGCATGGGGCCTGTGCCTGTAGTGGGCTCTGAATTCTCCTTGGGTCTAGGCTGAGCAAGACACATTGGGGAATGATTTGGAGAGGCAGCTTCCCTTTGTCAAGTCATAAATATTTCTTAAGTTCATTGTTCTTTGTTTGTCTCTTTTGGACTGAGCTCCTTTAGGGCTATAGAGAAGACTTGGCTATAAGCTTTTGGGGACTGATTTTGGTAAAAACATGATAGAGAAGGTTCTAGTATAGAATAGTCTTAGTTATTTGACGGAATTGGGAGATGGGATGTTCCAGTTCAGTCTAGTTACTTAAAACAATATGTTTTATGCTGAGCCTATCATTAAAAAGTGTCAGAATGCATTAAAAACACTATTAAGCTATGTCAAGTAATTTAATCTCTGATAATTAAGGAAACACTATGGGATGGTATAGTATCCTGTGGTCATGTGTCTTCAAAGACTTTTAGAGCTGCACAGGAACTTAAAAATAGCCTTTCCAACATTTCTCTTCATTCCCCATTTCTCAATTTTACAAAGTGCCAAAACTGGAGTTTAGAGTGACGTAGTTACTTTGCTTTAAGGCCATACAGCTGCTTTATGCAAACTGTGGAACCAAAACTCATCGTTGCTCCCCACACCTGCAGCCTCTGCAGCAGCAGGCCAGGAGGGTGGATGAGCAGGCCGTGGTGTCCCCAGCTGAACCTGGAGATCGGCAAGGCGGTCCGTGGGCCTTGTGTCGTCACAGCTGCCGGGCTGGGCTGGGCCGCAGATCTTAGGTTCTGGGGGGAATTCTGGTAGCTTCAGTAAAGGCTGGAGCCCCGGTGCTGGCAGAGGCTGGCTGACTCGCTGAAGTCTGGAGGGTCCTTGTGTCTGAGCCTTCATCGGTGCCATCTAAGTGCTTAATATCTGTGCTGCAGATCTCTAGAGAGAAACTCGCCTGAAATATTAATTTTATTATTTGACTAGTCAGTTCTGGCTAGTTGGATAAGCCTTTGAGTATCTATTTTTATTATTGCTTTTTCTCATAGTCGTATTCTCTTTGGGTGTTGGGAATGGCAAAAGCAATAGTGTGCTTTCTTATTTGTAAAGTTTCTTTTTTCTTTCCCCATAAAACAGATATAAGAAAACCAACTGAGGGTTCTTCTTACTTTACAAAAATTACTTTGTGAATTTCATTGGGATCTTGTTTCAGTTTATTCCATGAGTTTATATAACAAAGTTAAATAATACCTCATTTCCCTATGTCTTTCCTTCTTGTTGCTTTTGTTTTGAGTATAGTTTATCTAATAAAGCATATAAAATAAATTTTTACATTTTTGTATATAATACAATTCATTTTAGTGTTGAGAGGAGATTTTAAAAAAAATTTATTCGTCCTTTTCTTAGAATCTATTCATTAAATTCAACGAGGATTAAGAAAATGGCTCATCAGATAGTATTTGAAGTTTATAATTTTAATTAAGTGGTACCATTATCCTAATAGATGTTGAGCTGTTGGATGCGCCTCACAGTAGATTAATTAAAATTATGTGTATCTCTAGCAAGACCTTCAGAGGTGAGCATTGCATTGTACCATTTTACGAGCTCAGTAGTGACCAGAAGGCATTACTCTCTTTTTAGTTGCCATTTTGGAGAATAGTAACATTAGTTTTCTGTTTGCTTTCCTGGGTAACTTCTCACAGACACTAACATGGTTCCCTAAACACAGTCGAGGCTCAATAAATGTTGACTTGACTGTAGAACCATAAGTGAGCGACCTTGGTTTGAAATTGTGTGTGTGCCTTTCCTTTATTCCCACATTTCCTAAATGTAGGGAACAGGGGTCCTTCATTTATTCAGTCCTGTTTGTGTGCCCCTCCTCCTTGGCAGGCAGTGTGTGGGTGCAGGGCTCTGTCATTGATGCACCAACAAGTTCCTAGGCTCTGGAAGCTTGCAGCCAAGTGGAGTGGGGAGAGCAGATGAGAACAAGTAGTAACAGGCACTGTACTAGAAAGAAGTCAAAGTTTAGAGCTGGGCAAGTATGAGTTTGTTCAGAGACTGTGTCATAAAGATACAGGAGACCAAGCTGCATACAGGGTTAGATGGTGTGTTAGTTTGCTGAATGCTGCCAATGCAATACACCAGAAATGTGTTGGCTTTTATAATGGGAATTTATTAGGTTAAAAAGTTACAGTTCTGAGGCCATGAACATGTCCAAAGCAAGGCATTATCAAGAGATGCTGTCTCACCAAGTTGCCGCTGTGGGCGATCAGGCTTATGGCGGCATCCTTGAAAGATGCTTTATCTCAAAGCTTAGCTGTGGATGATGAAGCGTATGCCAGGACATCGGTCCGCTCACCTCTCACCTCTCCTCTGGGCCTGTGGCTAGTTCTCCTTTGGGCTGCTCCGACTGTGACTTCCGTCTGTCTTTCTGCGGCTGCAGGCGATCCTGGAGTCTGCTCTCACATCATCTGCAGCTCCCTCTCTTTCCTCTCTTCCATTTATATAGGACCTCCAGTAAAGGAGTAAGACCCACCCTCATCGAATCAAAAGCCCATAACCAAAGTGCTCTAATCTAAAGTGATCTCATCAAAAGGTCCTTAACTTAATCTAATCAAAGGTCCCGCATACCATAGGTTTATATGGACAGGAATGGCTTAACTTAAGAACATAATTTTCTGGGGCCCACAGAAGTCTCAAACCAGCACAGATAGAGGCGGAGAGAGGGAGAGGGAGGGCCGGCACTGGGGCACCAGCCCAAGCAGTGCCATTGGGATTGAATCCTGAGTGTGAACCATCGACGGTAATTGAGGAAGTTGTGGTTAGGCTCCTAGCTTACTTTGGTCAAAGTGTTTTCTGCCAGCGATAGGAGGAGTAAGTAAAAGTAGAGAAGGTGGTCTAGGGGCTGACACAGGTCTAGGCGCCTCCCTGACAGAGCAGCATCGAGGAGGCCTGAGACCCTGGGCCCGAGCCCGTCCGCGGCATTGGGGTGGGCCAAATGATGCATGTTTCCCTTTGGTGGGGGGGAGAGGGAGTGTCAGGAAAAGGTGGGGACACCGTGGAGCATGGGAAGGTGCTGCTGCAGCCTGGGGAGGGCAGCTGTGCGTGGTGCGGGTTCAGCTCGAATGGGCCAGCAGAGCAGAGGGGGGCAGCGCCTTCCCTGGAAAGCAGCTTCTGACGCTGGCCGCGGGCAGTGCAGCCGGTTACCTAAGTCTCCTCTGTGGCACTGCGAATTAGCCAGGCCCTCAGCTTTCCTCCAACTCTTAGGTTCTTTTCTCTGTTTTCAAGGTTGGTGGCCGTGGAAGTCTGATCTCTAGGACTGGCAGATGGCGAACCTAATGTGACAGAGAAGAGGGTTCCCAGAGATTCTGAAGAGTCTAGCCTGCATTTCTAAACGCCCATCTAGAAAGCCAATGTAGAAATCCAATAAAAATTTGCTCTTGAAATCGAGGGAGGCAATTGTGACAATATAGATACTCCTTATGTTGAAAGGAATCTAACTTGTAATTATTTCATAAATATTTCCTGGTAGATTTTCTGTAAGCAGCCAGTTCCTGACACAATTACAATTTAGTTACAACAGTGAAATCTATACTTTTAACTCTTAAGAATTTTCCTTGTCTGAGTAAAGCAGACTCCTTCTGAAATTTAACATTTTTAGTAGCACTGACAGTGAATTATTACTACTTTTCTTTTGGTTTGTAGGTCTTATCCAGCCTATTCCTAGAAACCAGTTTTTTCAAAGTTATTTTAATAATAATTTTGTAAATGAAGCAGATAGACCATACAAGTGTTTCTACTGTCACCGAGCATATAAAAAATCTTGCCACCTTAAACAACATATCAGGTAAGGTAACATAGATTCAGAATTGTTAATTTGGTATAATTACAGTAATTTAGTGATCTAATGACTTCTAGAAGTATTTATGATTGTAATGTTTGCTTTTGGTATTTAAAATGTCTTATTTGACCCCAAAATATATATTGGTAATTGATATTTTCATTTTTAGTATCTTGACTAAAAAATATTTTATCCAAAAGTTGCCCCTGAATTTCTTTACACTTTTCTTTCAGTATTTGTAATTTCCAGGAAATATCAAGGAAATGTTCGGTTTATTTGATTGGAATTGTGTTCTTTATCGGTTTTTCAAGTGTATTTATGACAGTTTAGATTAATTCTGAGCTAGTAACTGGAAAAAGGAATTAGAAATTTGATCGTGAGGCAGACAGCGTGATGATACGAGAAAGGATAAAGCCAAGAAGACTTGGGTTTTGGTTTTGTCTCAGCTAATCCTAGCTGTGTGACTTTGGGCAAGTCACTGAGGCATTCTAGTCTCAGGCCCCCTCGCTTGTAAAATGTGGGAAGCTATGTCTTTGCTCCCTAGCTTAAAACTGTGATGCGCAAGTGAAATGAGATGAGACTGCCTTCTAAATTATAAAGCACTTTGAAAGTATAAGAAACTATGTTTCGTTCATTGAGATTGCTGTCCTTTCTAGATCGCACACAGGTGAAAAGCCCTTTAAATGCTCTCAGTGTGGAAGAGGCTTTGTGTCTGCGGGAGTGCTGAAAGCACATGTGCGAACACACACGGGCCTCAAGTCTTTCAAGTGTCTGGTCTGTGGCGGCGCCTTCACCACCGGCGGCAGCTTGCGGCGCCACATGGGGATTCACAACGACCTCCGCCCCTACATGTGCCCCTACTGCCAGAAAACGTTCAAGACCTCACTCAACTGCAAAAAGCACATGAAAACCCACAGGTAGCTGCAGTCCTGGCGGCCACGCTCAATGGCCTTCTTTATTTTTATTTTTATTTTTATTTTTTCACAACACAAACCAATATTTGTGAAATGATACATAGATATATATGCATATATGTGCATTTGCTTACATAAATGTTATTATTTTTTTTTCATATATATTTTAAAAGATGCTTAGATTACATAAATGTTATGCAAAAATTACAGGGATTCCCATGATCTCCACTCCCATAACATCCCACACAAACATCCCTCATCAGTGTGGCTCATCACCCGTAATGGATACACACATCCTGGGGCCTTGCCCTAAGCATAGACCACAGTTCACGTCGTAGACCCCACTCTCTCCCACACAGTTCTGCATGGTATACTCTGATGTAAAATGGCCTATATCCATCGCCACAACGTCACTCAGGACAATTCCCAGGTCCTGAAAAAGCCCCTGTATTAGAACTGTCCTTCCCCTCCCTGCCCTCAAAGCATCTAGTGGCCACTGGCTTCACCTCACTGTTATAATTTCTTCCATTGCTTAAATCCCAATATGTCTACAACAGAATATCATTAAGTCCACTCTAGTCCATAGCTCTTCCCCCACTCCTGAGGGGACTGGAATGGTGATGTCCACTCCACCTCCAAGTGAGAGGGGGCTTATATCCCATGGATACGATGGGTCTTTATCCACTCTGCATGGTATGGGAGTGTTTTTAAGAAATCCTCGTCTTTGATTCCTGTGTTATTCTTCCTAACTCGGAGTGTGTGAGCTGAAGATGTTTGTGTGCCAGTGTCCCAGGGTCTGTTGAGAACTACAGATGAAAGCATGAGCATTTTCACTCTTAGTATATTGAAGCATCAAAACCTAAAGACTGAAGTAATTGGTATTGGGATAAATGCTTTGTGATAAGCTCCCCTTTAATGTTGGTCGTCAGTGATTAGATGAAATGCTAAATAGACCCATGTGTAATATAATTCGGTAGTGAAGATTAAAAAAAAAACTCAGTCCACTGATTTCTATTCAGATACCATTAGTTTATCTGAATGGTGGTTATTCTATGTTGTTGATTTATCACTAAACTCAACTTGTGTTTTTACTTTCCTGGAAGGCTCTCCCATCTCTAAATGGCGCCGAGCCAAAATGCATTTCTGATGTGCTCTGCAGCTGGCTTCAACTATCATTTCCGCACAACCCTAGAACTCTGTATTGTAAAGTGTGGGGAAGGTGACCAGATCCTAGGAGATTTTGAAAATAAGAATTACTTGGTACACCATGAATCTTCTTCCCCAGAACATTATGCTGCAGCAGTATTTTACCTAGATGTGTCTGCCAGAATGTTACCTACAACCCCCACCCCCCGGATATTAGAATAAATTAACTGTGATAAGTAATTTTTCACATTATCCACCTGGATTTCTAAGCACACTCGACCCCTGGTGATTTTGATCTTGGCACATTGATGACTTGCTGCTGACAAGCCTCAGCGCTGCGTGAGGCCACCTGGGGAGCGGGCTCTTGGTGCTGTCAGTGTAGTGAGCTCTTGCCAGTTTGCTATCCGGTTATTCTTTCATGCAGTTACCCATGTGTTGGGGACTTGGAGAGCTGATGTGCACACGTGTTGAGGATGCTGGCATTCCTTTTATGGCAGCAGACTGATGTGTCCCCAGCTTGTCCGAGAGCCACAGCACGTCAAAGGGAGTGGCCTTGGCCACAACTTTGTTCAGTGGCCTTTTATTTTATTTTAATTTATTTATTTATTTACTTATTTACTTATTTATTTATTTATTTATCCATCCATCCCCACCACCCCTTCCCATTGTTTTTTGCTTGCTGTCTGCTCCCTGTGTGTTGTTCTCTGTCTGCTTGTCTTCTCTTTAGGTGGCACTGGGAACCGATCCCGGGACCTTCCAGAGTGGAGAGAGGCTGCTCCATTTCTTGCACCACCTCAGCTCCCTGATTTTCTGCGTCTCTCATTGTCTCTCTTCTGTGTTTCTTCTTGTTAGAACATCTTGCTACGCTAGCTCTCTGCTCGGGCCCAGGCCAGCTCACCACGTGGGCCAGCTTGCTTTTCACCAGGAGGTCCTGGGATTCAAACCCTGGACCCCCTATATGGTAGATGGGAGCCCAATTGCTTGAGCTACATCCTCTTCCCCGGTGGCATTTTATTTATTTTATTTTATTTTTTATTTTTTTTAAAGATTTTATTTATTCATTTATCCCCCCCTTGCTGCTTGTGCTCGCTGGGTCAGCTAACCACGCCGTGCGGGCGGGCTTTTGCCTTCACCAGGAGGCCCCGGGAACCGAACCCGGGGCCTCCCACATGGTAAACGGGAGCCCTACTGATTGAGCCACAGCCGCTTCCCCCCGGTGGCATTTTAAATAATACTTTTCTCTGTCAACAAACCAGTCCTTTACAATGTGCTTGTTGTGATGGTGTTGGGGGTAAAGGGACCCAGCGACCAGTGGTGTATTGAGAGCATGAGCTAATTATCTCCAGTGGAGTCGCCTTTGTTAAGTGAAAGTGCGCGTCAGCCATTGTTTGTCCTCTCTTACGCTGAGGAACATGTGCCCTCATTTATTTTAGGAGTTTAATGTATGGCTTTGAGGGGACCGTCTGAAGACTGGTAAGTCTGTGATATTGAAAGCTAGGCAATTTCTCTTTGATAGATTGTGAGCACTTTGAATCTGCCTACAAGTAGAGAAGTAGAGCCAATGTCTTATCCCTTTATTTGAAGTGTTGGGAATTCCCAAGATACCGCATACACACATATTAAAAATAGGTATAAAAGGCTACTAAATTTCATTCATTCATTCATTCAAACAAACAATAAAACAAACAGAAAAATAGCCACCACCAGTTGCCATGCAAGACCCATTAGGGAATGGGTAGTGGAGAAGACAGACAGGTAAACACAGGTGCATTACTGTGTAGCAATGATTATAATGAAGGTGTAATAATATGCTTTCCAGGATTTTGCTATTTTGTATTACATTTGTGTTCTACCTTCCTCAGTCAAAGTAGTTGGGAATTATGTATTCTTTGATATCAGTAAATGAAAAAGAAAGATTTTGCTTGGAACTAAGAATGAAATTCTGAGTGGTCAGATTCATTAGCTGCTGGAGTAAAATAAATGGTGGAGCTTGTGTAAGTACTTCTCTTAGTCATTATACATATGGCCCAGCTTGTAATCAGATCATTGTTTGCAGTATTTTTAAGTTCTTTGATTGATTCACTGAATTTATTATTGTTCATTTTTCTCCCTGAAAGGGAAAAGGTTGACCTTGATGAATATACTTCAGATATGTTTTAAATCAGTCTATGTGGCACTGCCTCGTTTAGCACAATTCTGTTTTTGAATACTTTAATTCATTCAGAATTTGAATTTGGAAGAGTTTTACTTTTAAACATGCGGCATGTATTTTGTATTTTAAACCTAAAAAACTTTCAGTGTGTTGTCTTTCACCCTCCCTGTGACCTGCAACAGTACTTAAAGACCAGGAGAAGTTTGGAGTTTTCTGCCAAATGATTCGTAGTGTTTAATTTTCAACTGGATTGCCACCATGGCTTTGAAGTGATATATTTCAAGAATAAAGAGTTTATTTAATAAAGCATGAGCTGCAAGCTTCTGTGCAGGTGACTCTGGGCAGCATGTGACTTTATGAATTGTCATTGCTTTTTTGGAGGTATGAGCTTGCCCAGCAGCTTCAGCAGCATCAGCAGGCTGCCTCGCTCGGTGACAGCGCTGTGGGCCAGCAGAGCCTGCCTGCCGCCACGCAGATGCACGTGGAGATTGAGAGCGACGAGCTGCCACCGACCACGGAGGCGGTCACTGCAAACCCAGAAGCCATTCTGGAGCTGGAGCCCCAGCATGTCGCAGGCACAGAGGAAACGGGACTTGCCCAGCAGCTGACGGGTCAGCCTTTGGGAGGCGATGAAGGTGAGTAGTTCAGGGTTTTTAGCTTCGAGAGTTATTCCATATAGGATTCTGTAGCCTTTCATACTCATGCCAATTCACAGGAGCATGTCTTTTCTCTGGCTCTTGAAATCAGGTGCCGCTCTGTACGTCTGCGTGTAGGCATGTGCATGTGCACAGAGCGTTGCATATTGAATATCGTCTTTACTGCTCTTTAATCAGATTTTTACTCTTCCATTATATTGGCTTTTTGAAGCCTAGGGCTTTTTAATTTAATTTAATTTAATTTTTTAACACAAAGCAATCCAGCTTCTCGGCAGGAAACTTCAAAAATATTTGAAGTCTTAGAACTATAACAAAAACTATTCCCTATGGTTTCGTGTAGGCTCTTCCATTTTTTCCCATGAAAGTGTGCAGGAGTGTGTGTGCGTGCTGTGTGTGCTCCTTGTGTACATGAGAGAGAGTGTGGTATGCATATGGAATTCTAGAAATAAGATCTTTCTGAACATATTCTTTGTAACTTGCTTTTAACCCTTACTCTATCGACAACCTCTCTCCTTTTCAATACGTAAGCATCTTTCATGGGTATTCCCTGAAAGTGGGATTCCCAGGCTGGGGCAGGGCTGCACACTGTTTGTTACTGGTCTGCATCGAGATCAGATTCTTGATCCAGAACGTAAATCCGTGCATTGCTTCCTGCATCGATAAAGTCTTGCTAGAAAAAGAAAACAGGTCGCTGAGCTCCAGACAGTGTGTTTAGTGACACCATTGGTTTGGATTTGGCACATGCCTTACCTCGCCCAGGATTGCCAAAGCATACTGTACTGTTGTATTGATGGTCCAAAATTTAACTTGTATGAGCAAGACTTTCATACGTTTTATCACATCCAAAAAGGTTTAAAATAGTTATTAAATGTAATTGCATTTTAGAATATTACTTTATAGAAGAGTACCTAAATGTTAGGAAAACTATAAAGCCTTTAAATGATATTTTAGAAATAAAAAGGTAATGCTTAAACCATATAACAAGGCTTCCTTTTGAAAACTCACTAAAGCATACTTTGGGGCATATTAGTGCTGATTTAAAAATCTGAAGTCACTTCCACATTTATGTTTTTCCCTCTTGGTTTTGCTTTCTTCTCTTTAGATAGGTACGTGACTCCACAGCAGGCTCTGCAGGAGCACATCGATCAATTTGAGCAGCAAACGCCTTCACAGCAGGCATTTGAACCCACAGGGTTATCACAAGGTCAGCGAGGTCATTTGTAAATGAAACTTTTAGAGGAGCTATATCTTGGCTGGGCTTAATTTTACAATAGCCTTAGGTGTTTCTTTTAAGGCCTTACCAAAATTTATGGTTTCAAACCAGATAAGTTTTGTATGTATTACTTTTTCTTTTCTTTTTTTAAATGACATGTAATATTTTGTAATCTGTTCAGATTTTCTGGAAAGAGGTTTTAACAACTATTCTACATGTAGGTTTCTAGCCAAGAAAAGGAGCCTGAGTGTGTACAGCTGCTCTGTGGTCTTGTGCTGCGGCGGGGATACATGCGAAGCGCAGACTCAGCCGGTTCACAGACCATTTTAGGGCCCGTAAAGAAAAATGAATTCTGATTCTAATTCAGAAAGTAGGAATGTCTGGTCTCTGTAGAAATTTTTATTGATAAAGCCAACTGTTGTCTTATTTTTTGTACATCTCTTTAATATTTTTTGTAGAACACAAAATTTCTAATTTATTTCAGGTTTTACAGTGACTGAAACATACAATCAACAGACACAGTTTCCTCCTGTCCAACAATTACAAGATTCCAGTACACTTGAATCTCAAGCCCTTTCCACCAGCTTCCATCAGCAGAACTTACTTCAAGTTACCAGCTCTGATTCGATTAATGTAGTGAGTATTTGCACACAAAAAAATACTCTTCATTGTTCAGCAGATGCTGTTTTATTCTTTACTGTAATTGTTTAAGATTTGTTTACTTAAGAGGGCATGCAAACTTTTTGTAATTTGAGGTTGTTGCATCAGCTGTGAAAATGGAAATGTTTACTATCTAGGCCTCTCTTTTTCCTTAAAACACTTTACT
The DNA here is from genome assembly GCA_026826555.1 of Tolypeutes matacus. Lineage (NCBI taxonomy): Eukaryota > Metazoa > Chordata > Mammalia > Cingulata > Chlamyphoridae > Tolypeutes > Tolypeutes matacus. Next base: position 3,643,987 of record JAKSZT010054215.1, on the reverse strand, counting down.
TTGACTTAAAGATTTCATTATCTTAAAGTGGTTTTGCCATTACACTGTTACGTAATAAATATAATAGATGTTAACATAGTAAAAGTAAATATTTAGGGAGCAGGTGTAGCTCAGTGGTGGAGTGCCTCCTTCCCATGTATGAGACCCTGGGTTCAATCCCCTCTACCTCCTAAAAAAAAAACAGTAGAAATTTAAATGCATCATTCAAAAATTGTACCCCTTAGTCAAGTTGGAAACATTGTTTTTTTTTTTACAGTTTTGAAAAATTTTCAGTAGTAATAGAAACGATTGGCCAGTCATTTATCTGTTTTTAACAGCCACTGTTGGTAGTTTTGCCAAAGTGGTAGGCCTGGATCCTGCTGTGATGACCTCAGAGCGTTTTTTATTATTTGATAGCAGATGCTGAGTGTGTTTAGTGGAGAGCATGCTATGTAGTAGCTTCTCCTTTACCCCAGAACCCTTGGAATAAGACTGTCCACGCCTAGTTGGTTGTTGGAGCTCTGCAGATTTTACACTGTGGGGCGGAGGCCTCAGGCTGTGCGAGCTGCAGGCGCTTGCCTCCAGCCCTGTGTGCGGCTGCCCAGAGGGCCTCGGTCAGCTTAGCCTGCTGTCCCGGGACTGTCCTGCTGTGCTGAGGGGTGGCTTGCCCCAGAGTGAGCCTAGGGAGGGTTCGTCTGCTTGTTTGTGTTTTCATCAGATTTTTGCTTTGTTTTTTTGCTGTTGCAGTTGCTGGTTACAATACCTGTGTCTTGGGGTTAGTGTGGCTACTTTTCCCAGGGATGGAGAACATGTACCTGTTCTCCTCCTGTGGTTTGGGGACAAGAAAGAAGATTTAGTGTTTTCAGACTTTTATTTACAGTTAGTACAAGGAGAGCCAATGAAGGAGTTCTTGATTAAGATATATAAAAAGAATATGGAAAGATCAGTTCCATGGTTGATTTATCTTTATATTAATGTGTGTTAATAACAATAAAATAAATTTTAAGGGAGCAGATGAGGCTCAAGCAGTTGAGTTCCCGCCTCCCACACAGGAGGTCCTGGGTTCGGTTCCCAGTACCTCCTAAAGAAACAAAAAATGAACAGCAAGTAAAACAAACGAAGAAACCAACTCAGGGAAGCTGATGTGGCTCAGTGGTCAAGCTCCAGCTTCCCACATACGAGGTCCTGGGTTCAATCCCCGGCCCCTGGTACTTCAAAACAAACCAAAACAAAACAAAAACTTAATAAAATCAGTAGAAATGATTTTTATTATTGCTCTGGCACAAATGATTGCAATGGACTGTTTAGGTTTTTCCCTCTTAAATTTGTATGGATAGAGGTTCTTACCTTTAGTTTTTCGCTGTTTTTGTTCTTGAGTTTTGTTTTATATTTGTTCAGATACTCACATAGTTTGCTTTATACTTTTGTTACAATTTTAGACAACTCGTTTGATTCAGGAGTCGTCCCAGGAGGAGCTGGAGCTGCAGACCCCGCGCCCGCAGTTTTTGGAGGACGGTGGGGACCAGAGCCGGCGTTCTTACAGGTTGCCATCCGCGCACGCGGCCTGGTCTCGGGTACCTGATGGCGGCTGGGTGCTGGTTGTGTGTGATTTACTGCTCTGCAAGGGGTGTCATCATCACCCCTATTTTATAGATAAAGGAGCTGAGACAAAGAGGTCAACTTGCTAAAATTTGCATGACTGATACGTAGCAGGGCCAAGGTATGAAAGGGCAGCCTTTCCTAGTGCCTTTAGGTGGCTGTCCATAGCTAGCTGTCACCGCTGTAAATCGTGATGGTCATGTTTTCGGAATAACTTATATTTACATTGCGCCTTTTTGTCTAGGACTCCATGTATGCTTTGCTTTAAAAAGTTGATGTGCCAAGGGAACTACATGACCGCAAAGTAAATTTTACTTATTTTTCCACCATTCAGCAACATGTGTTGAGTGTCTTCAGTGTGCCATGTAGGATTCCAGGTACTTGGGGGTACACTGGTGAACAAAAGAGACTCAAATTTGCTCCAGCTCCTACCACAGCCAAACATTTACAGGGAATGTACAAGTAAATGCCAGTGTCAGTAATAAAGCATTGTCTTCATAGGCACAGCCTGGGCTTCAAACTGTTTTAATATTTTAATTTTATTAACATACTTTTTGTTGTTTTATTTTTTTATCTTTTTTTCATAACTCTTTAAAAATATTTTTTTCCCTTTATTAGAGAAATTGTGAGTTTACAGAACAATCATGCACAAAACACAGGAATCCCGTGCTTCACCCCACCACCAACACCTTGCCCTGGTGTGGAACATTTGTTACAACTGGCGACAGCACATTTTTACAGCTGTGCTATTATCTAAAGCCCATGGTTTCAAACCCCTTTTTTTTTTTTTAACTTTATTTTGTACATTTAATAATTGAAAATATAAACAATTAAAAACTAAAAATCAAACCCTTTTAAAAAAAAATTTCAGAGCCATTTAACGCAACAATAAGTCTCGTTAGAGTCAGCCTTAAAAAATAATGAGCTGCCTTACCTTGAATTAATGAATGGTCTTAATTGTAAATGGATGTTTTTCTAATGCTTCTGTGTTTTGTTTACATGGGATTTGTTTTCATACAAGATCCTAAGTTCCTTGAAGGTTGTCTTAATGCTTAGGTTCTTTACTCTCAGAGAGGAAAGTGTCCTCAGAGCTTCATGAACGTATAATGTACCACGTTCAAAAGTATTTCAGAGGGAAGCGGCTGTGGCTCAATCAGTAGGGCTCCCGTTTACCATATGGGAGGCCCCAGGTTCGGTTCCCGGGGCCTCCTGGTGAAGGCAAGCCCGCCCGCACGGCGTGGTTAGCTGACCCAGCGAGCACAAGCAGCAAGGGGGGGATAAATGAATGAATAAATAAAATCTTTAAAAAAAAAAAAAAAAAAAAAAGTATTTCAGAGCAGTGGGACCCACGGGTTCTTGGGGGACACACGTGGAAGGGCTTTGGGATTCTGGAGACTCTCCTGGTGCTTTGTTCATTCTTATGTCTATTCCGCAAATATTTGTTTGCTAATATTTAATTTGGGATTTTGCATGGTATTTTTAAGTGGGATGGATCTAATGTTTTCTCATGATTCCTTAGTGGCCTTTGCTCCAGCATTAGTGGACTTCTGGCCTTGCGTCCATTCATTCATTCATTCATTCGTTCAACACTTATTAAGTGCCAAGATCCAGGGCTATATTGGTGAACAAAACAGAAAATAAACAAACATGCAAACATCTCAGCCACGTGGCAGTTACGCTCTAGTAAAAAGGTAACAAGTCAGCTACAGAGGAGGCCACGTGTGAATGTGGGCCGTGGAGAGAGAGGAAGCAGGGGAGAGGGGCACTAGATGCCACCGGCATCTGCACAGGCAGAGAAGTGTTGCGGAAGGAGCAGTAGGGGAGGAGCAGGTATTACCTCGTGGACAGCGCTTGGACCTCCTGTGGGAAGAGGGACAGGAGGGGAGGCGAGGCAGCCGGGCTTGGCCAAGCAAGAGGCCCTGGGGGTCGGGCTGGCCTCTGTGAAGAGACTGTTTGGTGTGGTTTTGTGCTGGCAGTTGTTTTTGGTTAATAGATGTGACTACTACTTTGGAAAGTTTACTTTCCTTATTAGAGAACCTTTTTTCTGTAAACCAGAAAGGATTTAATGGTATTCAGTGTTGCAAATTGATTATTTTCTACCACTGTCATGTAGAACCAGAATCAATCCCAATTCCATTTGCAGAGCTATCTTTCTAATCAGTTGTTGAATTTAGTTTGCTTGCTTTTATATATATATATATTTTTTTTTCTCTTTAAACTTTTTATTTTTTTTTAATATGCTTTTTAATTTTTATTTTTTAAAATAAACTTAGATTACATAAATGTTACACAAAGAAATATAGGGGATTACCATATGCCCTGCTCCCAACCTCTCCCACATTTTCCCACATCAACAACATCCTTCATTAGTGTGGTACATTTTCCATAATTGATGAACACATCTTGGAACATTGCCACTAAGTGATGATTGTAGCTTACATTGTAGTTTACACTCTCTCCTGCACATCTTTACACGTTTTTACAAGATATATGATGGACTGTATCTGTCATTTCAGTGTTATTCAGTATAATTCCCAAGTCCTGACAATGCTACCCCAAACTACCCCTATTTTTCCCTCTCCCTCCCCTCAGCACCTCTAGTGGCCACTGCCTCCACATCCATGATAAAAGTTCTTCCATTGCTAGGATCACAGCAAAGTCCACAGTAGAACAGCTGTGAATCTACTCTAGTCCATTGTCTATTCCCAGTCCTGAGGATTCTGTGATGGTAATGCCCACTCCACCTGTAATTGAGAGGGGGCTTAGATCCCATGGGGCAGATGGATGGGACTTTGTTGTTTGCAGTTGTGGACTCTCTCTGTTCCTTGGGATGGTTGTCGTCAGTTATCATCTCCCTGTTAGGTGTCCTGGGTGCGTCCAATGAACTGGACATAGCGGCATTATTCACTATTGCCAAAAGTTGGAAACAACCCAAATGCCCATCAATAGATGAATGGATACACAAATTGTGGTACATATATACAATGGAATATTACTCAGCTGTGGGAAGGACTGCAGTATTAACACACGGGATAACACGGATGAATCTTGACGACCTTATATTGAGTGAAGCAAGCCAGGCACTGAAGGACAAATATTATATGACCTTCCTGGTATGAATTAAGCAAATTGAGCAAACTCACAGAGCTAGAGTCTGGAAGATGGGTTTACAGGAGACAGAAAGGAAGAAGGTTGTGAGTCAGTGCCCACATGGGCAAAATCTATGCTTTTATAAGTTTTGAATAGAGAGCCTCATTAGAGTACATGTGTACAATTAGAGTGAAATTTCAACTGTATCTCCAGTTAGCCAGCACTTAGTTTAGTCTGGCCTTCAGGGGAATTCTAGCTGTCTCTGTGAGACATCTGGTCCAGACATAGACGATGCTAGCTTAGGGGCCACGCTAACTTGCTACCAGAGATGGAAACTTGGAAATTGGAAAAAATAGGAAGATACTGATGGACTGAGCTTTCTCAATCTTCTTTTAGAATCTTTAAATAATACCTGAATAGGAATTTTGAAATTTAAAATGATTTTCAACCGTAAAATAATTCAAGTATATTGCTGCATGTTTCTATATTATTCCAAATAACTCCAGTAAAATCTGTTTTGTAAAGTACTTTGTAAGTCAGAAGAGCTTGAGTGGACTTGTCCACATGTCTGGAAGATACATGACTCTGAAAGAATGGAAGACTTCATAGTGTTTTATGACTTAGTAAAGAAAACACATAATAAATTTTCTTCTTGTTATGTTCACAGAAAGTTTCTAATTCATCAAATATTATGCCTGTCAGGAGTCATTGCATCATTTATTAATTTTTAGCTAATAAAATATATTTAAGACAACAGATATTCTGAGCATAATTTGATCTAACAAATTATTATTACTAATGTATTATGTAACAATTTTTTAAATGTTGAAAAGCACACCTAGTTTTTAATTGCAATTATGCTTAATTTTTAATAATGATTATTGGTGAAGCCTGCTTGCTTTTTTTCCTATTCTCAGATGTAATATCTGTATCCATGATGTAAAATAATGTAGGCTGAACTCTTCCTGTTGTGCCTTTAGATGTGACTACTGCAGCAAAGGTTTTAAGAAATCCAGCCACTTGAAGCAGCACGTACGATCACACACTGGCGAGAAGCCCTATAAGTGCAAGCTCTGTGGACGGGGGTTTGTTTCCTCGGGGGTTCTGAAGTCGCACGAGAAGACACACACAGGTAATTACCTGCTTTACCCTTTGAGACTGTGCATTTGAAGAACAAGGCAGTGGGTATTTGCATAGTCACAGAGTTGTGCAACCATCACCACAGTCTAATTGTAGAACATTTCATCACCCCAAAAAGAAACCTTGCACCCTCCCCCGCTAGTCACTCCCCATTTACCCCCGTTTGCCCCAGCCCTGGCAGCCATCACTCCACTTGCTGTCGTTATAGCTTTGCTACTTCTGGGTCTTTCATGGCAGTGGAATCGCAGGGTATTTGGCTTCTTTCCCTCAGCCCAGCACTGTCCAGGCCATGCGTGCCGTAGCGCGGCTCAGAGCGTCGCTCCTCGTGGCTGGGCCTGTTTTTAATTTATCCGTGCAGCATGGATGGGCATTTGGAAGTTTCTCCTTTCGGGCTGTTAGGAACAATGCTTCTGTGAGCACTTGTGTGTAAGTTTTTATGTGAGCACCTGTTCTCAGTTCTTTTGGGGTATAAACCTCGGAGTGGGATTATTGGGTCATACGGTAACTATGTTTAACCTGTGGGGTGACTGCCAGACTGTCTTCCAATGCAGCCGCGCCATTTCAAATTCCCACCAGTATGGATGGTAGAGGAGGGTTCCAGTTTCTCCATATCTTCGCTGATATTTGGGATTATCTGTGTTTTTTATTATAGCCTAGTGGGTGTGATGTGTTATTTTGTTGTGGTTTTGATTTTAATTTTCCTAAGGACTAATTATACTGAGCATCTTTTCTGTACTTACTAGCCATTTTCATATCTTCTTGAAAGAGCTCTTTACTCAGACCCTCTGCCCATTTAAAAAATTGTGTTGTCTTTTTATCATTGAGTTTTAAGAGTTCTTTGTAGATTCAAGATATATACATCCCTTATCATATATATAAGTTGCAAATATTTCTCCCATTTCTGTCAAATGTGTTTGCACTTTATTGATGGTGTCTTTTGAAGTACAATAGTTTTTACTTTTGATGAAGTCCCATTCATCAATATTTTCTTTGGATGCTTGTGCTTTTGGTATCATACCTAAGAAGACTTTGCCTAGGACAAGGTCATGAAAATTTACTCCTATGTTTTCTTCTAAAAGTTTCGTAGTTTGAGCTCTTACATTTCCATCTGTGACCCACTTTGAGTTAACTTTTGTTTGTGGTGTGAAGGAGGGTCCACCTCTATTCTTGTGCATGTCGATATTCAGTTGTCCCAGCATTGTGTGTTGAAAATCCTGTTCTTTCCCCGTTCAGTTGTTTTGACACCGCTGTCAGAAGTCAGTTGACCGAGCAGGCAGAGGCTGAGTTCTGGACTCTCAGTTCTTTGACATTGTTCTATGTGTCTGTCCTCATGCCAGTAGCACACTGTTTTGAGTATTGTCACGTTGTCGTGAGTTTTGAAATGGGAAGTGTGAGTCCTCCAGTTTTGTTCTTCTTACACAAGATTGTTCTGGCTATTCTGGGTCCCTTGCATTTCCGTATGAACTTTAGCATCAGCTTGTCAATTTCCGGGGGATGGGGATAAACAGCTGGGATTTTGATCGGGATTGTTTTGAATCTGTAGATCCATTTGAGTATTCATCGTTGAGAATGCTCAACGATGTTAAGTATTCTGATCCATGAACACAGGAAGTCTTTCCATTTATTTAGGTCTTCTTTAATTTCTTTCAACAATGTTTTGTAGTTTTCAGAGTATATGTTTTATGCTTCTTTTGTGTAATTTATTCCTGAGTAGTTTATCTTTTTGATGCTATTATAAATGGAATTTCCTTAATCTCTACTTTGGATTGTTCATTGCTAATGTATAGAAATAAATTGATTTCTGCATATTGATCATTTAAGAGTTTTTAGTGGATTTCTTAGAATTTTCTGTATACAAGATGATGTCATCAGCCTGATAGTAGTATAGCCTCTCCAGCTCTTATTCTTGCTCTTTGTATGATACATCTTTTGTCATCATTTTACCTTCAGTCTATTTGTATCTCTGAATCTCAAACATGTATCTCTTAGATTAGACAGCAAATAGTGAGTTCTTGGTATTTTTGTCCAGACTGATAATCTACGTGTTTTGATTGGATTGTATTCAGTCCATTCATGTTATTGTTGAGAACATTAAATTTACACCTCCTGTTTTACTTCTTGATTTCTATATGTCTTTTTTTTTTAAGATTTTATTTATTTATTCATTTATCCCCCCCTTGCCGCTTGCGCTCGCTGGGTCAGCTAACCACGCTGTGCGGGCGGGCTTGCCTTCACCAGGAGGCCCCGGGAACCGAACCCGGGGCCTCCCATATGGTAAACGGGAGCCCTACTGATTGAGCCACAGTCGCTTCCCTCTATATGTCTTATGTCTTTTGTTCTTCTCTTCCTCCTTTGCTGCTTTCTTTTGTGCAGTTAATATTTCTTAGCCTATCATTTGAATTCCTTTAATGGTTTTTATGTACTGTATTTGTTTGTTATTTTCTTAGTGGTTGCTCTAGGGCTTACCATGTATGACCTCACTTACCAGAATGTACTTCAGATGTGTAGTAATTAATCCCAGTGAGTTGAAGGAATGTTGCTCCTGTGTAGCTCTGTCTCTTCTTTCTTGTGCTATTGTTGTTAGGCCTTGTTTGTTTCGTTAGCATTCTTATTTACCACTTGTCATTGAAGAGTGGAGTCACCATCTGGCATCATTTCCTATCGCAACACCCACCTCCTTTTGAGCTGTTATTGGCATAAATGCTACATTGCTCTGCACTACAGGCCCCTGTGCAGTTACGTACGTGTCCTGTTATATCAGCGCTTCTTGAATAGTGAAGAGAAAAAGCAGAAGAAAGAGTCATAACCTCTGTGTCTTATAATTATGTAGTTAACTATCTTGGTGCTCTTTAGTTTTTTCTTGTGAATTTGAATTACTCTCTGGGTAAGTGTGTTGTGTGTTTCTTGAGAAATGCCTATTTCAGTCCATATGCCATTGGGTTATTTTATTAGGTGTGTTTATTATTGACTTATATATAGTCTGCATACTAGAATACTAGTATTGAATACTAGACCCTTATTTGACACAGGATATGCTATTAATTATATACTTAATATATTACTTTGACCTTTGTTCAGTACTTTCAATATATTTAATATATTAATAAATACTCTGTAAGAACTTATGTGGAAGTAAATCTGTACTGCCTGAAAACAAAGAAGCAGAGGCCTTATGGACCAGTCCTTTGGTTGGTTGGAGAGTGGTTAGGAGCTGTTGGGAAGCTGGGCTGAGAGCAGCTCAGGTGATGCATTGAAGGCCTTGCCAAGGAGAGGCCTCGCTGCTTCTAGAGGGAAGCGGCACGGTAGCTTCCTGGGGAAGAAGTAGCCTCCTTAGCCGGATAGAGCCTTTATGGACTGGTCCTTAAGGCTCAATCTAAGTCATTTCCTGTGCGAATAATGAAAAAAATGGATTTGAAAAAACATTTCTGACTTAGAATCCACACACATTCTGCCAGTTTAAATAAACGACTGATGGGCAGGGAGGACTTGACATTTATTTTGAGAAAGTTCTTCTTGGAGACAGTTAATTTTGCTAGAGAATATGCCAAGACAAGCCATGTCAGTTTCCATGTTCTTAAAATAATTCAGTTCCTAAAAATAGGGCGCCACGGCAGTTCAGCGGTCTTGTTTGGCGTGCTTTGAGCGTATCTTTGTTTGCGTCGGAGTCCTTGTGGCTTTCGGGTCATGAACAGGGTTTCTCTGCCTCTTCCCCGTGTCTGCGGCGCAGGAGTGAAGGCGTTCAGCTGTGGCCTGTGCAACGCCGCCTTTACCACCAATGGCAGCCTCACCCGGCACATGGCGACCCACGTGGGCATGAAGCCTTACAAGTGTCCGTTCTGCGAGGAGAGCTTCCGAACCACGGTTCACTGCAAGAAGCACATGAAGAGGCACCAGGCAGTGCCGCCTGCCGCCCCAGCACCCGCAGAGACAGCAGGAGGAGGTGCTCGCCCTTTGCTGGGTGACAGTTTATTAACCACACACTAACTGAGTAGTGAAGTCAAAGCTTAAGCTCAGCAGCACCCTGAATTTTCAAAAATGTATTTTATCTTCTCACTGTGAAACCAATACATGCTCTTAGAAAAAACAAAACAAACCAGAGAAGCACAAATAGGGAAACTTCTACTCTTCTTGCTCACCATACCCCAAAACGTTAGCGTCCACTGGGACGTCACAGCCTTCCTTTCGTGGTGCAACCACAGGCAGGGAGGGTTTTCATTTTTTAGCAAAATATGTAATCATGCTATTTATATTGTTGCACTCCACCAATTTTCCTTCCACTTAGGAAGCTTATTATAGAGATATTTGGTGGTGTTTGCTACATAACTACATCAGTTCAGATGACTGCAGGAGGCTCCTTGTGTGGAGCTAGCGTATTAATTTCCTGATTTCCTGTAGATGGGCAGTTATCTAAGAAGTTCACTGTAATAATTGTAGCTAGCATTTGTAGACTGTTTCAACACTTGCCAAAATCTCTGCTATCCACCTATATCATCTCATTTGACTGATTGGCTCACTCTACAGTAGCCTCCTAAAATTAGGTCAGCTGGCCCAAGTCTCAGACCCAGGAAGCTAGTAACGCTAAGATGATTATTTTTGTGATTTTGATTTTTGTACTTATCAGATGACTGGTTTATTTATAGTAAATTCCTAGAAGTGAAGTTACTTGGTTCACTGTGTTATGCAGTCCCATGCCTTGTATACTCCATCCAAAGTGTACACTCAGGGGCTTGCAGTTTAATCACAGAGTTGTGCTTTCACCTCAGTCCATACCCCCCTTTTATTGACCCATCGCATTGATATAGTACCTTCTTTGCCACTGATGCAAGAATATTACAATATTGCTGTTAACTAGTTCATAAATCACATTAATTGTATTTTTCCCATGCATCACCATATTCTTAACACCTTGTAATAGTGACATACATTTGTTCTAGTTCATAGAAGAACATTTTTGAGTTTGTACTATTAACCACAATCCTCATCCACCCCTGAATTCACCATGTTATACAGCCCCTAGATTATTCTCTAGCTTTCTTTCAGTTGACATTTATGTCTCTAGATTGCCCCTTTCAGGCACCATCGCATCGCTAAATCAGCAGTGTTATATTCACTGTAGTATGTTACCACCACCTCCATCCGCTTCCACACATTTACTCTCAGCCTACTTAAAGATTCTACGTACACTGAACATCAGTGCCCCTTCTCAGATCTCATCTGGTCTCCTAGTAACCTGTACTCTAGATTTTAACTCCACAAGTTTACCCATCGTATTTAGTTCATGTTAGTGAGGCCATACGATATTTGTCCTTTTGTGTCTGGCTCATTTCACTTGGCATAATGTCCTCAAGGTTCATTCATGTTGTCACACGTGTCCCAAGTTCATTTCTTCCTACAGCTGAATGGTATTCTATTGTGAGTGCATATCACATTTTGTTTATCCATTCATCGATTGATGGACACTTGGGTTGTTTCCATCTTTCGGTAATTGTGAATAATGCCACTATGAACAGCGGTGTGCAAATGTCTGTCCATTTTGCTATTTGTTACTTCTGTTGAGTTAAAAAAAATTTTTTTTTTTTTTTCTGTGCAACAATAACCCTCCCCTTCCAGCCAAACTGTTTTTTTATTCCCTGTTACATTTTAGCAGCAGCTTATTCTTGTTTTTTACTGAGAAAATAAGAATATATATGTGTGTGTATATGCATATTTTTAAGTCCTTTTTTCTTCCTTAGGGTAAGTTTTTAATTGGGGGATATTTGCTAACTAACAGTATAGTCTCTCTCATGGACTGTTGCTTTTCCTTATGAGATGCTAATTAATTATTTTGCCTATTTGATAAATGAATACCTAGATTTGTGGATGCTGGTAGCTTGGGGGGGCACTCACAGTGCCACAGCTTGCCATTGAACACACACTAACAGATAGGAGTGGATCTTTTTTTTTTTAAGATGTAGGTTGACATCTTCAATTTTTCATGAAACACAGAGTTCCCATATACCACCATATTATTTAACACCTTGCCTTAGTGTGGTACAGTTTATTAATATAGATGAAAGCGCAATTTTATAGTTAACGTGCTGTTAACTATAGTCCATAGTTTATGTCAGGGCAGTCAGTCGTGACCAGTAGCCTCTTGCCCGTGCCAGTGGTCAGCCCCTAAGGCACTCCTGGCACTCAGCGTTCAGATTTCTTTCCAAGGATCTTGCTTCATTTTTGAACAGGGTGGTGGTGGAAAAAAAGAACTGAGTTACTAACTTCAGCCTTATGTACTTGCTTAGTTTTTATTTACCTGTTTTGTTAAAACTTAGCATTTTATTGGAATTTTGATCCTTTTTCATGTTTTATTTAGATATATGTATGGAGGAAGAGGAAGAAAATTCCGAAAGAAACGCATCTAGAAAATCTCGTCCCGAGGTCATTACTTTCACAGAGGAAGAAACGGCAGAATTAGCCAAAATTAGGCCAAGGGAAAGTGCTACTGTTTCAGAAAAAGTTCTTGTCCAGTCTGCTGCAGAAAAGGACCGAATTAGTGAGATGAAAGACAAACAAGCGGAGCTGGAAGCAGAGCCGAAGTATGCCAACTGCTGCACCTATTGTCCCAAAAGCTTTAAAAAACCCAGTGACTTAGTAAGGTAAGGCATGCTGAGGCTTTTCTTAGGTTGTCTGCTGTGAAAATATCTTCTGTGTGCTTCTTTGATGATTTGTGTGGCACTGAGGGAGTTCCTTTCTGACCCTGATTCTGTTCAGGTGCCAGCCGCTACTTGGTGTACAGTTTGACGCTTGTGTCAGGCCAGATGCTGCTGTTTAAGCTCATTTGGAATGCTACTTAGACAGTTGCTTTTCTCTGTAGCCTGTCTATGCTTATGTCTCTGTGGTTCTAATAGAAGTGAAGAAGCGACTGAGAATCTGTTCTTTGCTTGCTGAGGAAAGTGTGGTGCTGTGCATCCAGACATGCAGCAAAGCAGCAGGCTCCCTCTGAATCCCAGGCGGCCCGTGGTCTGTGGCCGGAGCTGGGACACAAGCCGCCAGCACACTAGTGGCGTGAGAGGCTGTGAGGCAGGCTGTGGCTAAAGAGCAAGCCAGTGGCAGTGACTGGTGCGTGGGGCTGGTGCTAGCAGAGCGCAGAGAGCTCGTTGCAAGGCAGGCAGTAGAAGGCGCTCTAGGAACGCTGAGGCTAGAGGAAAGAAGACTGAGGCATACACGTCCTCCAGTGCTTGGCTTTTGCTCTAGGAGACAGAAAACGTGGGAAGAGTTGCAGAGAGACTTCACAAAGGGAAATCTGCCAGGGTTTTAAGACGGATAGTTTATTAATCAGCAAAGGGTGCTGATGCAAAATACCAGAAATTGGTTGGTTTTTATAAAGGGTCTTTATTTGGGGTGGAAGCCCACAGTTACCAGACCATAAAGCACAAGTTACTTCCCTCACCAAAGTCTGTTGCCACGTGTTGGAGCAAGACAGCTGCCGACGTCTGCCAGGGTCCAGCCTTCCTCTTCCTCGGAAGGCTCTGTGGTCCCAGCTTCTTCCAATATCAGCTGTAGGCTGGGATAAGTCTCGTCTCTCTTCCTGGGGCCTCTGCTGTGTCCATGGAGTCATCTCTATTCCTCTGTGTTCTTCCCCCGTGTGTTTAGTTCCCGAGGCTCCAACTCAAAACTCCCACCTCCCTTCTCTGCTGTGTATTTTCTCTGTGAGCCTCCACCCACCAAGGGGACGGGACTAACGTCCTGCTGAGGTGGCCCAGTCAAGTAAAAGTGAAACCTCTAAATCCAGTCCAATCTAATGTGCCAGAGGAACAGACCAGGTCACAAGCATAATCTAATGTCCCTTCCTGGAATTCATAAACAATGCCAGACTGCCACAGATAGCAACAGAGGAGGCGCGTTTTACTCATCTGTGTGCCACAGGCTGTCACGCAGTGGGCGGTGCAGGAACGGGGCTGCCGGCCGCTGAGGAGTGACCCGCGGCCGCTGAGGAGTGACCGGCGGCCGCTGCGCATCTGCCAGGCCAGGAAGGGGCGCCGCGCTCGGTCGCAGAGGCCGGGCGGGGGTGGTGGAGGTGAGCGAGCGGCCCGGGTCAGGCCTGCGTGTGTGGATGAGCCCTGCTCGGCCCGTGCTGCTCGCGAGGGGGTTCTAAGGGGGGCCGACGGCGGGACCCGGGGCTGGGACGGAAGCCAGAAGCCGTGCTGACGAGGGGCAGGGAGTTGGGGTGAGACGTTTAGATGCTTTGTAAAGAGGAACCGGCCTGGGCGGCTGGTCGTGGGTGGCCAAGAGGAGCTCGTGGGCCAGGCGGCAGGGCCAGCAGGTTTCCCTGGTGGGAGGCTGCGTGGGGCCGGGAGCCAGAAGGCAGGACCCTGAGCGAAGCGCCGGAGGCGCCCCTGGGGCCGGCGTGCCGAGCTGCGGCTGGTCGGGGGCAGTGCTGGAGAGCGGGCAGCGGGGGCCCCGCAGGGGCAGACGCGTGGCCACAGGGCCACCTCCGGCTCCAGGCAGACGCCGAGACCGGGGCGGCGAGGAGCTGAATATGCTTAAAAAGTTTGAAAGTGCGGCATGGCCTAAAAGCTGGGCTATTTTCTTCTTGTTTCAGCCTTCATTTAGCAGGAAGTTCAAGGTTCTGCCCTCCTTCAGTCTGTACTGAATAAATATCATAGCAAAACAAAACAAAAGAAGAACACAGAAGGGTGAAAGGTGAAACTAGTTCTGTTCCCCCGAGATAAACCGTTATCAGCAGCTTCTTAGTTTTTTTTCCCCCAGACATATTTACATGTTTATCAATATAAATGTAATGTAGACATGCCACACTCTAAGCATAGCTCTGCAATTTGGATTTGTGGGGTTTTGTTTTTGGTTTATTTTCCCATTTGATGAGTTTTAGATGTCCTGCCCTGTCACGGGTTGTGCACCTATTTCGTGGCGTTCTGTTGCACGGCCCCTAGCGCCGAGTGCTCAGTGTCCCCTCTTTAGTCACTGGGAGGCCAGCAGGGCTGCGCTGGCTGCGCACCTGTTTGAGGGTGGCCAGGCCAGAGAGGCCGTGCCCCCGGGACGCCGACCGTCCCACGTCCCGGAGGCTACCCATCACGGGCTTTCCCAGCGCCCGTTTCCAGACTCCCCCACCAATTTGCACGTCTTTGGGCTGTTTGTATGTCTCTTCTATTAACTGCCTGTGCATTGTCCAGTTTTCTTCCTGATATTGGTTGTCTTCTTGCTAATTTGTAAGAGCTCTTTGATTTTTAAGGCAATTAACCTGTTTTCACTTGTCTTACAAATATTTTTCTTGCTTTTGGATTTGTTTATTTTACCATACAGTGAAGCTTAAATTTTTTATTTGGCCAAATTTAATCAACAACACATAATTTTTGTTTGTATGGATAGTTATGAATTTACAATCATGAAGTTGCTTGTAAAGGTGTAGCAAACTAAACAACAAGGACTTGAATGCGAATGCTCTTTGGCTAGGCACGTCCGCATCCACACGGGAGAAAAGCCGTACAAGTGCGATGAGTGCGGAAAGAGCTTCACGGTGAAGTCGACTCTGGACTGCCACGTGAAGACGCACACAGGTGGGGCAGAGGGAACACTTGGCTAGAGTGTTGTATGTATTTTTGACCCTCTATATTTTACAGACAGAATTACCTTCAAAATATAGAAAACTTCAAAATCAGGAACCATGGAAAAAATGGATATAAAAGATTTTTGATTCCTGACTTGGGGAAAATGGTCTAATGCTGAAAAAAAGGGATTAGGCCTCAGATGTCTAATTATAAGGTATTTAGGTTTAAATACCTTGTTAAAAAGATTACCTTTTAGTCTCATTTAGGTAAGAGAAATTCAGTTTGTTGAGGTTTTGTAAAATCTGGGGTCCTAGCACATATGGTTGAATTATTAGATAATTTTTAATATGGGGGCCTTTCAAGGCCTGCTTTTTCTTTTCTTCATTTAATTTGAGGACCTGAAGGTAAATTATACTAAATGAAATGTTAAGCATCTGCTTCTCTCATTCTGTGCAGTTTAAGCTAGTGGCTAAGAGGGCTGCCCTGGAACTCTCCCTGAGTCCTCATTCTGGCCACTCCACTTCCAAGCTTACAAGGTACTTCTCTAGGCCTCAGTTTCCTCATATAAAATGGGGCTAGTAACAGGTCCTCCTTCACTGGGAGATTAAATACGTTAAGACATTTAAATTGCTTAGAAAAGTGTGTGGCACACAGTAAACTCTCAGTAAATGTTAGAGTTGTGTTGTTATGGCCCATATGGTTGTTTACCAACTCGTTTAGGTTTTTAATTTGGGGTTGTGAGCCAAGTTTAGCAAAAGCCTACAAACGGAATGTTTCACACATTTATTTAAAGCCCTGTAATTCTTTTTTGCTGGGTTAATACTCTGAGTTAAAAAGACACATGCATTTATTTAATATGTAAACGTCTCCTGTTGTGTCATCAGTCTCCATGTAATTGTGAACTTGCTGAGGACGAGGAGGCATGTGGCTGCCCTTTTTTTGTGTGTGCACGAGGTCATGTGCGTTGGCCACGATCCCTCCACACACAACGCTTCCACACCTGCTGGGTGGGGAATGAGACATCAGTCTCCAGGGGTCAGGAATAGGAAAGAAATCTCAGGAGTGATCCTGCCAGCTCTGACGACCTCTACTAGTCTGGTTGGCCGTAAGTCATCATGGATAAAACCTGCAGTTTGTTTCCTGGAATCAGTAGAGGGAAAGTGAAAACAGGAAGTTTCTCTACACCTACAGACTTGTCACGTAGCCGCCACATACCCAGCATCTTAGAGCTGAGAAGAGATTCTCTTTAAAGTGGTTGAATCCATGGGTTCAGCCCACTTAAATAATGGACTGTTGACCAGTGTGTATTTGAACGTGAGTTCACATGCTCTCACGCTTGCTTTTCCATAGGCCAGAAGCTCTTCAGTTGTCACGTCTGCAGCAATGCTTTCTCCACCAAGGGAAGCCTGAAGGTCCATATGCGTTTGCACACAGGCGCAAAGCCTTTCAAATGTCCTCACTGTGAGCTGCGCTTCCGTACTTCTGGGCGAAGGAAAACTCACATGCAATTTCATTATAAACCTGACCCGAAGAAAGTCAGGAAACCTGTGACCCGAAGCTCATCCGAAGGGTTACAGCCTGTGAGCCTCCTCAGTTCATCCTCAACAGACCCGAACGTCTTTATCATGAACAGCTCTGTTCTCACAGGGCAGTTTGATCAAAATCTACTTCAACAAGGACTGGTGGGCCAGGCTCTCCTCCCTGCTTCTGTGTCAGGTAAATCCTGAGTCTGGGAAGGGCTCGCAGCTCCCTAATGGTGCTGATGGCGTGCGTGCGTTACCTTCGTCTAAGTCCCATGTTCACCAATGAAGCTTTTCCAGTTAAGAGAGTTGAGAAAATGGAAACGTCTTGTTTCTGACCTTATTGCCGTTGCACTCCTCATCCTTCCTTCCACCGCGGCTGCCTTTAATCCTTGAGCACTTTGTTTAGTAGCTTTGTTCTTAGTGGATCTACACTTACTTCTCTCTCAGCTGACATTGAGATGTGTACTAATTTACAAATATTAACTTGTTTTTCATGTACTGGAGTTGTCTAATACTATTGGTTCAAATAGTGCTTGAAAAGTATGAAATTTTAGCCAGTTGGGTGTTTTGCGAGCTGCTGTTGGTAGCCATTGGACATCCTGTGCAGCTTTCTGTCTGTTTTTGGAACCTGTGGCTTGATGTAAGCCTGACTCTGCCACTTAGAGGCTCTCGTTGTTGTCGTAAGCCTTGGGCTAAGTAGTGTTATCTCTTTGAGCCTAGGTTCCTGATATGTTAAGAAGGGCTAATATTATTTTCTATTTCACAGCATTTGTTTATGGTGATTAAATTAGAACATGTATATGTATAAAGCAAAGTAAATGTTAGTAGTCATTAACTATTCCCGTGTAAAAACATGTTCTTTCAGATTTAAAAAAGCATTTCTACATTCATTCCTTCTCTCTTTCTCTGGCCAGCTGGGGGTGACTTAACGGTGTCTTTGACCGACGGCAGTCTGGCTGCCCTTGAGGGCATACAGTTACAGCTGGCTGCCAACCTGGTTGGACCAAATGTGCAAATTTCTGGAATCGACGCCTCCAGCATCAACAACATCACACTGCAGGTATGATGCCTGCCATGGTTTCCTATGGTTCAGTCTAGTTTAAATCACAAATAAGATGTGACTCATTATAAATACCTATTTTGATTTTCAGATTGATCCAAGTATTTTACAACAGACTTTACAGCAGAGTAACTTGCTTGCTCAGCAGCTAACTGGGGAGACTGGTCTGACCCCACAAACCAACTCTCTGCAGGCCCCAGATGGGGCGGTCCCAGCGAGCGTGGTCATCCAGCCCATCTCCAGCCTGTCTCTTCAGCCCACGGCGGCACCCGCCAACCTGACCCTCAGCCCGCTGACCGAGCCAGACTCCGTCTTGACCACCAGCAGTGGGGGTAAGGGCCTCCCCTCTGCTCACTTCTGCAGCTTGAGTTTCTTGCTTGCAGTCACACTCTTGATTTTAGGAAGTTGTGGTGTCATTTCCTTCTCTCTCCAAAGCTCATCAGATAAATCACACATCTAAGAGTGAAGTAAGCATTGCTTACCATTAATGCTGTTTATTCCTATATGCCTTATAGACTCCTGCATTTGTATAATTTCTCTTCATGTTGTCTATCTTACCTTTTCAGGCTTTGTTCTGAATCCTTCTCTTTCTGAACTAGTGGTTTAACAACAACTATATACGTATAAAATAGAGAAGGTGCAGACTACAGAAAAAGCATGTGCAGAACACAGACTTCCCACGCACCAGCCTGTCACTCACAGCTGTGAGCGTGGTGCGCTTGCCACGATTCGTGAAATGCATGGGAGTCACGAAAGAGCACTTTCAGCAGGGCTTGCGGTGTGTGCTGTGCAGGCCTATGTTGCTGCTTTACTTTTATCCCAGTAACATATATACAACCTGAAGTATCTCTGATGTAAAAAGGGAGAACTGAGTCCTTTTTAAAACCCTGCTTTGTTTTGTTTGCAATGATGATCAGGGAACCAAGACCTCTCTCCGGTGATGACGACTCAGGGCCTCGTGTCCACGTCCGGTGGCCCCCATGAAATCACCTTGACGATTAACAACTCAAGCCTGAGCCAGGTGCTGGCCCAGGCTGCCGGCTCCACTGCCACGCCGCCATCCGGGTCTCCACAAGAGATCACCCTGACGATATCTGGTCAGTAATTCAACACTTGAGGCGTCGTTTGGCCTGCACTTGGAGTGTATCTTATTTGCCTCTCTTTTTCCATTACTCTCAGGCTTCCATAAAGCCAGTGCACAATAAATATTTGTAGTTTATGTAAGAAACTCAAGTATATGAAAATAATGTGTTATAATTAAAATCTAGTACCAGAAATGAAAAGTGATAGTTTCTTAGCTCACTTCCAGTTTGAGCACAGTCAGTTTTTTTTGTTGCTGTTGTTTTTTTGTGGCACTTTTTTGCTTAGCAAAGAGCAGAAGACCGTGGCTTCGTGATTGTTGCTCATGACCTTTACCCGAAAGGAATATAATTGGTGTAAATGGTGAGTCACTCTGCATGCCCTGGGACCCTCCTTATCCTGTCCCCTCAGAATGCTACTCGGATCATGGAGGAAAATCCTAAATATGGATGATACTCAAAATTCAATAAATAGTAAAAACTGCCTTTTGGTATTACGGCTTTCTTGAAATAGGCAATCTAAACCTAAATTGCCAATTATTTACTTAAGAAATAATTACGTAGTAGTCACAAAGTGCATGCCTCCCAGCCTCAGGTGTGGGCACCTTCCCAGGCCCTGTGCCCCATTTATTCTCCCAGTGTGTTCCTGTCTGGGCCAGCCCACGACCTGTTTTAAGGGTCTCCTTTGCCCCCGTGACTCTCATCAAGTGACTTTGCATGTCATCCAATGGAAATAGCTGCATTTTTCCTTGGAAACATTAAGAAGAACTACGGACGTGAGTTTGATTCAGGATAGTATTAATTTGTTTAGGGAGATTTCTACACATATCATGGTAGTTGAAAGAGGAATTATTTAGAAGAAAACCAAAGCTTGCTTGCTTGCTTTTTTTTTTTTTTTTTTTAAGGAGAGGTGTGTCTTTATTCCTTTTATTCTGTGAGAAATTTGAGAAATTATTTTTAGATGGAGCTTTCCTTTGAGTGACTTAGAGTGATTTTAAGATGCTCTGAAACTACATAAATTAACATTGAATTTTATATAATTCAGTAACCTTTCTCCTTTCATTAAGTACATCTGAATTTTAATATGGGAAATACAGAAGAGTAATTTTAACATAGCGATTTTGGTTTAATTCTGTCGAATACTCTCAAATATTTGAGTACTGTGGTAGGCCCCACACAAAGCTACCGCGTGCTTTTAACCTGGGGCCCAGAAAATGTGCTCTTTACTCTGTGGGTTGTGCTTCTCTTTCTTCTGTGTTTTTCTCCTTTTGGCATATTGGTTATTTATTTATTTTTTTTACTTATTAATATACTTTAAAAGTGTAGTTGAATACAACAGTGTAAAAGTTTTGTGAAAGCTCAGCTTAAAAGGTTTATTCTAAGAGCAAATTTTAAACCCATTGATTGAAGGTTTGCTAAAATGTTGGGCTTATGTTTTCTCCCTTCTCATGATGGATAATGAGAATTGACTATGATGACTTTAAAGCAACATTTCCTTATCTAATCCCATTCTGAAAAGGCTGTAGAAAAACAGTTCATATATGGTCACTTGTTGAAAGCCTCTAGATAGCCTAGAGAAATTTTCAGTTATTTTGTAGGATGTTCTTTTTCCATTAATGCATAGAATTATAAATGCTTGAGAACTCTAGAGAATGCAAATATTTCTTCGGTTTAGTTTTGCGGACTTTTAGCAATTAAGGAATCTAGAGAATTTGCAGAAAAAACTTAAACATTGTGTAAAAGGCAAAGATAATCTTCAGCCTCCCAAAATTACCTTATACATATACAATGAAAGTCCTCCCACCTGATATTTTCAGAGCAGTTACTAATTAATAAAAAGCTGTATAAAACGGGGATCAAGAAAGTGCTCTCTACAAACTCTGAATATTCGTTCACTCATGTTTTGATGGGCTGCCACTGACCTTCAGGGCCTGCTCTGCTCATTAGAGTTCCACAGTCGTGCGTGAATTATGCCTGTAATGCACAGCGCCGTTCCCAGTTTCCATTTCTTTAGAGTGGAAATGGAATCAGAGTGCAGTATCTTTTGCTCTTTTGATGCAGTTTCCACCAGAGTTACACCTAATTTGACAGCAGAGTTTTTCTTTTTCTTATTATTATTTTTTTAACAGCATGTCTTTATTAGGCATTCCTTTCGGTTTCATTGAAATAGCAACAGTTTTTTTTTTTTTTTTAATCGTATCGCATTGTCCTTTTATTGAGCAACAGTTTCTTAATTCATTTTTTATGTCACTTGCTTCTGTACTATTAAATTAAATTAAATATAATTATATTTATAGTTATAATAGCTGGCAAGACTGGCATAAGCAGGCTTAGAATTTGTGCAAGGCGAGGACGCAGGTGGAGCTGTGAGCGTTGGCAGGCTCAGTGCAGCAGGCGGCGGTCGTGGAGCTCAGTGAGGGAAGCGCCTGTCAGCAGGGCTCAGTGCAGCAGGCGGTCGTGGAGCTCAGGGGAGCTTCTGTAACTGCTTCCTCATGACCCTGTGATCCACTTAAACACATTTTTGCTTTACCTGACTATTCACTACGTTTGAAACGTTTTCAAAAGTTTTATTCTACAAAAGTCTGCGATTTTAAGTGTCTAAATGCTGAAATAAAGTAGAAATCTAAGATGTATTTTTAGAAATGCCTTTTACAGCTTAAAGCATGAAGAAGAAATATTGTCATGTAGGAAAATTTATTTTATGGTTTTCTTTTCATTTTTCTGTGAATGTTATTAAAACTAAAAGTTTGAGAGTGCTATTTTTTACATACTTTACAGTATGTGATTGATATATTATTTTCAGATATGACAATATTAATTTCCATTTAGGTCAAGATCTCATTCAACACAGTTCTAATGGAAGCAGTGAACTCAATGGGAGCATAAGATTGTCAGCACCTGCAATCAATAACCAATCTACAGGCGCCACCTTGACAATAAGCAATGATCAGCTTCTCTCACAGAGCACAGCATTAAGCTCTTCAGGTATGTGGCTCAAGAGTTAGCCAGGAAAGATATTATAAGATACTATCAGTTAAAGGATAGTGCAAATAGTAAATGGATAGGATTAAAATATCTTGTAGTGTGACAAAAGCGTGACCTCCATCACACCTGATATGATTTCATAATGACAAATGGCTAATGTAGAAGTCTAGGTCGCAGATTGTGTAGTTTTCAACCAATTAATAACTCTACATTTTAAAGTGTAAAAATAAATAATTTTATTCCAGCATGTAAGTACAAGCTAATGTTTTGATGACTCCATTTACAAAGCTGTCACTTTCCGACTTGGCTTCAGAAGTCGCTCTAGCTTACTACTTTTTGCCCTGCACCAGCTGACGGTAAGATAACAAAATTGAAAGAAGGCAGCTTTTTTTTTCCTTCAAATTTTGAAGATGGACTTTCATAAAAAATAAAACATTCTATAATAGAATAAACTTTTATGAAAAATAGAATGAGCTCAAGTATAATAAATTACAGATTTTTAAGTAGCATTAACAGTTGGGATAAGGTAATTTTGTTCATTTCTTAGGCTTCTTATTTTCCAAATTGGTATGTTGCTGTTGAGAAATTTAATCTTCAGATGTATTTGTTCTCCAAAGCTATACTTTTTTCATTTCTAATTGATAAAATGCTTTTTTATCTAGTCATTCATTCATTTAATAAAATATTGTAGTGTCTAGTATGTGACATGAATTTTACTAAGTCTAGGAATGCAGTACTAAGCGAAGTAGACATGGTCTTAGAAACTAGTTGGGGTGCAGACATTTATTGAAGAATCCCACAAATAAATGTAAAGTTACAACTATGAAAATATATAAAGAAGAGTTTAGGGGGCTGAGAGAGCACATAATTGGGAATTTGACCCAAACAGGGTCAGCCTCTCTGAGGAAGTAATGACTGCGCTGGAAGTGTGGGATGTGGTGAGCCTTTGTCCCCGAGCAGAATGGCAGCCCAGCGGCTCCGGGCCGAGCTTGGGCTGAACTCAAAGGCTGGTTAGCAGAAGTAGCGGGGAGTGGGTGAGAGGAGGCTGGAGGGCCCAGGAGGGGCCATGTCCCTCAGGACCTGAAAAGAAATCTGTACACCACTCTCATTCACCAGAAGGGTAAACTGAGGTCCAAGGGTTGACGAGCTTCGTCTGACTCACACTGGCAGGTCCAGGCAGATCGGAGTCTTGGCTCCTGTCCCGTTACCATGTCCACTGCGTCAGTTTTGCCTTCTTCGTTTTACTACAGCTGCATTTACCTTACCCCGTTCCTCTTTCATCCTTTTCATTGTGTAATTTGAGGGCTTTAAAAACTCTATCATGGTTTCAGTTTTTACTTATTAATTTGAAATAAAAGCAGCTTTTTTCCCCAATTAACAGGAATTTTGCTTTATATTCTGATTGACTGAAAGCTGGGAATTTCAGGCTATAGTTTATTCTGTAATGAGCTAAGCAGCCAAAGTATGCACATACCAATAAAGTTACAAAGCAAACTTGTATCTTCAGACTTTTGCTAGAAACCATAGTTTGTGCGGCTTTGCTTTGCTTTGTTTTGAGGGTTGGACAGTGTGTTCTCTAGAATTCTGACTGTGCGCTTTGCTTCTCCTCTTCCTTGATCCTGCTTGGTGCATGGCGAGATGTGAAGACATGTCTCGTGTGTGGGGGCCACAGTGGACGGAGGTCTGATCTCTCGTGGGCCCCCGTTCAAGGCTTTCTCCCAGCAGGCGTGCTGACAGGGACGGTCAGTGGCACGCACGTGTCTTCCTGGCTGGCGACCTGCTGTAAAGACGGGAGGTTGAGATGTTTAACAAAGTGGGGGCTGCCTGTGCTGCTCGCGGCCCACGTGTTTGCTGGTGCAGCAGATCCCTTCATTCCCATGGGCTTGACTGACCAGAATGGAGAGAACGGGTGCCCCAAGACAGGCTGTGAGCGCCAGGGGCGCTGCCGGCTGCCACCCTAGCAGGGTTGCCTCCACAGACGTGCGTCGAGGGAGCGCCTCGCCGGCACAGCCAACGCAGGCTCTCTAGGGCCAGCGGGGCCACCGTCAGCCCTGCACCGGACTTTCGCACACCCTTTAAGCACAGGGGCACACCCTTTCTGCTGACTTTCTCTCCTTCCTCCATACAGATTTTTCAAAAACTAGCTGAGAAATTTCCCTTGATTTTTAATGCGATTTTAGGTTATCCATATATTAAAAATTCAACATCTTATTTTTTTTAAATAAACATTTTAAGGGATTTGATGATATTATAAAATAAAAGATGAAATATTAATTAGGGAACACTTGTGCATTATTAATGTTATTTCAGCTGTCCTTAAATACAGGATTCAGTTTACATGAGCTGGCCAGCTGTATTCTGCTTGCAAATCCCTTTGGCGTTTTTGAGTAATCCTGGGTGTGGGAAGAGGTTCTCCATGCAGTGACCCACTCACTGCCCAGCAGCAGGCGGCTTCATTCAGCGTGCTTTGTGTATGCCACTAGTCCTGGTCCTAGTAAAGCAGCTGACCCCACCCATCTAGTTGCAGTTAAGAGATGCATGTTAGCAGTAAGATTTATCATAGAGTCACAGTTAATCCCAGATGCAGCTTCAGACTGCACCAATGAGACCTGAAATGGAAACAGCACTGTTCTGAGATTAAACATGGTTCTTTTTTAAGGTAAACCCTAAAATAAAATCAATGTTATCATATAGAATCTATGATGCCTGTTCTCTATATTAGAGCGTAATGAATATGCAGGCGGTTGTTTTTTTGTTATTCTCTGCACACATTATTTTCACACTGAAGATTTACCAAATGTTAAGGTGTTCAGCTTCGTGCATAACTGGTTATCTGGTCAGGTCTTACTTGAGGTAGAGTGTTGCCTTTTAGGGGTTGAAGAATAAATGGAAGTGAGGCGACTGGCCGACTTTTATGTGCTTTTGTGAAGGGGTGTGATGATGGGATTGAAGGCCATTTTGAAGCTGATCCTGACAACATCCACGAAAAACTCCAACACAAACAGTTTTCTTCAAAGAAAAGAAAGACAGAATCTCTCATAAGTACCAGATAGTGTTAGTAACAGAGGCTTGAACTTTAGCACAGCTTTTTAAGGAATTTATCTGAAATTAGCATTATCTTTGTGTTGTCTTCCTGGTCCACTTTTACATTTAAGATCATTTTGATGAGTAAACTGAATCTGCTTTCAGTGACAAGAGGAACACTTCTTTGTAGTTATTTAGTCTTAGTTTCTTCTAGTTTTAAGTACAATCAATTCTTATTTTTAATAGCTCAAAACATTTAAAATTCCTAATTTATAGGTGTTTTGTAAAATTGAGGACATTTCCTACTCCTTCAGGTTACATCCTAGATTGACCTAAATACTTGGCAATTAGTGGCCAGACCAGTGCTGCTTTCTATTCTACCACCTCCCGTCCCCAGATTTTTGTAAATAGTGAGAAAAATTGATATATCTTCTTAAACTACTTATGGCATCTTCCAAATTTTTAAGTTAGATGCTGTAGAGCCTTATCCTAATAAATACTTAAGGCAATGCTGGGTTTCATGAGTGTAGAGAATTTATTAATCCATTAAAGATAATTTTCTTTGAGTCAGAACCATACAAACTTTTACCTGGATTGCTGTGCTATGTTTTCGGGCAACAGTGGTTTCAGAAAAATAAATAGGAAATAAAAGTAAAAGTGTACAATCTTTACTTACATATTGGATCTTAATTTTCAAATTGAGTATTTAATTTGAATTTAAAATTGTGGCTTTTAGAGCTTTAAACAAATATTTCATATAACCTAGAGCTATAAATACTAAACAGATGTAAAGCTTATTTAATTGCGTACTTAAGAAAATTTCTGTTTTTCCTGTTACCACTTCGTGTCCTTTTCCTTCATAGTGAGGGTGGTTCTCAGTGAATGCGCATCCTCCTCTTTGTGAACCCTGCCCCCTGAATTAAGAGCCTGCCTACAGGCTCTGTGGCGCAGTGACGGAGGTCAAGCATGAACTCTGGCCTTGTCGGAAGCCCTTCGGTTTTTTTCATGCAACTTTGTGTCAGGAGTCACTGTAAACGAACACACAGGCTTCTGTTTTCTATGTAGGTTTCTCCTGCACAGCGCCGGCACCTTTTGATTGATTAAAAATCACGAGAAAGTGGGCAGTGTCTTACTCTTGCTGAAGCGCTCGCTGTCTGGGGAGGTGCGCCCCGGGGCTCTGTGGGGTGAGCAGTGGCTTGCCCAGCGTCCCGCAGCTGCTGCACAGCACTGTCCTTTTCCTCTCCACCCAAGGGCTCTGAAATGGCAGCTGCCACCTGGAGTGTGGGAGGAAGGTGTGTGGAGGCCCTTCCGCGGCGCTGGCGGGTGGCTGGCAGCGGTGCCGGTGTCGCCCCCTCCCCACCCTGGCCTGCTGGGACTGGAGCCTGTCCCCTCCCCAGACCCAAGCAGTGCTCCTTGGCGTCAGGACAGGTGGGAGGGGAGTGCGGGTGCTTACCTGGGAGCCCAGGTGGCTGCTTGTGCCTCGACCCCTAGACCCCTAGACCCCAGATGCTTGTACTGCCTTAAAGGCCCCAGGTGTGCAGTGCAGCGCAGGCGCCACGTGTGGGTCTGCGGGCGCTGTCCTGACTGCACTCCAGGTACAAGGAGGCGAGCTGGTAGGCCTGTGCCTCACGGCCAGCAGCTCGAGGCTGAACGCCCATGTTTTCACGTAGGGTCCACTCTGCAGTGCAGATAGCTTTTTGGACTGACACTTGTCATGGGTGCCTCCAGAAGATGAAAGCCTATTTGTCGGGTGAATGGACAGACAAATAGACTGAGAGTGTGTGCCCACGAGTTGGAGCCCAGCAGGGGACTGTGGCCCTCCTCCTCCAGGCCTGTCCCCAATGCCTTCCTTTCTCGTATCCTTGGACGAGGGAAAATACCCAGCACAGTTCTTTATGGCGAATTAAAAAGCTTGGTTGTCTTTGTCAAAGAAGAAGTGTCATGCAGGTAAAATGAAGATTGGAAGGATTGGATGGGGTTTGCTCTGATGGCTTGTATCTGAGAATGAGCAGGGGGAAGGGGAAGGAAAGTGAGCATGCCCCGGATGAGGGCAACCTGCCCTGGCCGCCTGGCAGCCCCTGCTCAGGGGCTCTGCAGGCTTGGCGCTGCAGCCTGACCCAGCGTGTCCTGGAGGCCATGTGCAGTTGTCACTCCGCACAGGACTGTGGGGGCTCACTTTTATCACTCTCGCTGTTTTTTCTCTGCCCTGTACTTAAGAAGTAGTAGTTTACTTATGTGTAAAGGTATTTAGAAACCAAAAAAGCCTTGTGACAAAATTTGTGGTGAAGATGCTCTGCTCTCCTTGGTGTGCTGTCGGTGCTGACGACCGCCGACGCGCCCCCTCACTGCCCAGCGCCCCCACTGACCCGTGCTCTCTGCCTTTTTTTACAGAACTTAATGCTACAGCAGGAAGCCTTCCCTCAGCAACACCAATATCTCCATCCACCACGTCCACCCCGAACCTGGTTGTGTCGTCGCCGGGTGTGGGAGGGGACACCAGTGTCACTCTGACTCTGGCTGACACTCAGGGCGTACTTTCCGGAAGCCTCGACACAGTCACCCTCAACTTCACTGCTCAGGTGGGTAAGGGCCACTTCTTCCCGGGGACCCCTGTGCAGGGCTGTGGGGACTTGGCTAACTTTTCCTTTCCTAAATCTATATTCTAAACATTTTCTTTCAAAATTGAAGTAGCTTTTATATAAAAATTTTTAAAAAGTATTATGTTGAATGTAAAAGGGGGAAAAAAGAAAGTACAGGCAATACAAAAAAGTACAAAATATAAAGAAAAAAAAAGCCCTCTTAATTCCACCACCCAAACAGAACTGCAGTTAACATTTTAGTGTACATATCCTTCTAGACCTTTATGTATATATACACAGATAGAAAATTTAAAATTTTTACAGAGTTCACGTATGCAGTAGTGTTGTGTAAACTTCCTCCTCTTGATATTTGTATAGCATATACTTTATAGATCTGCTTTATTTAATGTATTTTCTCTTGGGGGACATTATGTTATATTTAAGGTGTCAGTAAAGGGTATACAAATCCCCATGCCCCCAATCACTTACAGTCTGGATTCCTACAAGCAGATATGCTCAAAGGGATGCACATTTTTACATAACGTATTTAGCTAAGCCACTGAAAACAGCTTTCATAGTTCAATTAGAAAAATACATGATAAATTATGAATTATGAACTATGATAAATTTTAATCAGATGCCTTTAAATAACTTTTTGTTCCAAAACAGTAAGATAGCCACTTACTTCCATGATTATGAAAGTGTTTTTTGTTTATTAAATTATATCACTTTGAGAGTTATTTGTCCAGGGAGTATTTCTCAATATTTGTTGGGTTGTATGTTCAAAGCCTGTGAGTTCAAGGGCTTGGCTGGCGGTCCTGCAGCCCTCCGCTGTGTTGACCCACAGGAGCTGGCCGGGGGTGGGGCCAGGCCAAACAGGTACACTGCTGCCCCCGGGGAATGTGCCCCAGAGGCTCCACAATGAGGTGTTGATGTGACAGATGTCGTGCCAAGACAGTGCTAATTATGGGTTGAAATAAAAGGGGCAGAAGAGCCATGTGTAGGGAAATTTTAAATGAATCTAACTCTGTTATATTGGGTAGCTAAATGCCAAAGTAAGGCCCACCGACAGGGTGCCAAACTCCTGAGATTGTCCACCCTGCTTATAATGTCAAGATGTCTCTAGAGCCCTCAGGAGTACCACTGTTTGAGGCACTGTTACTTTGGCAGTCATTGAGATACTGCTGAGATGTGCATAAGCGTAACCTCTGGATTGACCCCCTGACTCACTTTGAAATCTGTAAGCCATAAAAACTCATTTGTGTTTAATATTTCCCCTTTTTGGTCCAAGTCTTTTTCTAGATGCATCGCTAGTTGGCGCTTGGTAATAATCCCTCAGCACCAGGGAGGCTCATTCCTGGGAGTCATGTCCCACACTGGGGGTGGGGGGTTGGGGGAGTGGAGGTAGTGAGTTTATATGCTGAATTTGGCTTAGAGAGAGGCCACATCTGAGCAACAAGGAAGCTTTCAGGAGGCAACTCTTAGGTAATATGTAATAATACTAGACTATGTTTCAATTTCACAAGAAAAGGTTCCTAAGTACAATCGTCAATATCAAAGGCCTGGCAGAAATTAAGCAGTTTCTAATGATAATTGTTCTTAATTACTGAGCAATGAGTACTGAAGTCCTGAATATTAGTCCTTTATAAGTTTCCCAACACGTGCTCATTACATCCAATGAAGAAAGGAAGTAAGAGTGCTGAAAGGATCGATCAGATGGAAAGAAATCAAATGATTCAACATTTTTCTGCAATTAAAAGTTACATACAAGTACATCAAAAAAACCAAGATATCTCTTAAGGAACTTAAAAGAAAGCAATTATATAAATATTTCAGTTATTATCAATTTTAAAAAGACATGAAAATAATATAATACACAGGAAATAATTAGTGTTTCTTATTAAATTCCAAGAAAGAAAATGGTCAGACAAACCAAGAGAGATCATCTTAAATAGTTTATCTCTAAGGGACAAAGGTGAGTCTGATTATAGAAAGTCAGGAGTTAAGAAGAGCAAGAAGTTTAGTAAGAATAGGTTTCATAAGGCCATACTTAACAGTTATTTACATTTTGAAAATGGCCTAACTATAGAATATTATGTGGGGTAAATGATAATTCTGATACAGAGAAAAGTAGTTTATTTTAAAAATTAATCTCTTAAAGTAAAAATTAACATACAGTGATTTGATACAGACCTTCATTAAAAAGTAATGTCATGGGAGAAATTATAAAGAATTAGTGGGTTATAAATTTTTTTTTTCAAAGATTTTTTTTCTTTTTCAATTGCATACTTGAGTTGATTTGTTGTTTCCAAACTTTGTGACTGTTGAGGGGTCGGAGAGATTGCTGGTGGGAAAGGGTCAGACTGCTTGGCTGCTCATATTTGGCTATTTTATATGGAGGTGCAAACATTCACTTAAATCTATTCAAGAAAGCAAAATGATTTTCAGTTCTGGTTCTGAAAAGAAAAAGAAATAATGACCTATCCATGAAGAGAATTCTATTTAATATTAGTTCTTATAGTTTTGTTTTTTCAACCCTGTTGCTACAGGTAATTAACAATTTGCAAAACATTTAAAGCTTGATGTTTAGACATGTCTATGTAGTTTGGGGCTCTTAATAAAGGTCACAACTTGACTGAGACCTGAACCAGAAATGGCCAGATCTCATTAAAGACTAGAGGTGAAGAGAAGCCACGTCTGAGGTAACCAAGTCACTTAGAACTGTAAGAACTAGAATCCGCCCAGCCCTGCTTTCAAGCTGCTCTAATTGTGTGCCTTGCTTAACTTTCTTCTTCCTACAAGCTATTCTTCTGGGCCCCTATTAGTTCTAAATGCCTTGAGAATTTCATTGAAACACAGTGTTTAATTTAGGTTGAGTTACATAGGGCAGTGGAATTATGAACAGTTGCTAAGAAAAATACTTCTAATGAAATTACTATACAGAAGAATATAGCAAATGAGGTTGATTTTCAGGTGCTTGATGGTGACATAGTCACATTTGCAGCATCAGCTCTCATCCATCAATATGACTGGTCACTCTTCAGCAGTATTTCCCAGCCTCGGCTGCACATCAGAATTCCTGGGTCTCACCAGCAAAGGTTGATTCTGTAGTTCTGGGTGGGGCTGGAGCTGGCAGTAGTGCCCCCCTCTGTCCCGCAGGATTTGGTACTGCAGCAGGGCTGATGC
This sequence comes from Tolypeutes matacus, assembly GCA_026826555.1. Taxonomy (NCBI): domain Eukaryota; kingdom Metazoa; phylum Chordata; class Mammalia; order Cingulata; family Chlamyphoridae; genus Tolypeutes; species Tolypeutes matacus. The sequence goes on along the minus strand of JAKSZT010054215.1, from coordinate 3,613,201 downwards.
GCAGGTGAGCTGCTCCCACTACCTGCTTGCCACGTCCCGTGGCAGCGTGTGTATGTGCTTGTGCGGCACCAGTCACTCCAATTCCAGCATCAGAGTAAACCAAAGGCAGCAAGCAAATAAGTGGACTGCCGATGATAACAACACAAACCAAATAAAATAGTGTTCAGGTTGTGTCATTGTAGCAGATTCGTGTTACCAGTTCCATGAGTGTAGCTAGTCGAATCAGAGCATTTGCTTGAAGAACACTGAAGAATAGTAGTTGAAACACAAAAGAACTAGTAGTAAGTTGCATTGTATTCCATTTTTTTCATAAACCTTTAATTTTGAGATAATTGTAGATTCCCATGCAATTATAAGAAATAGTAAAAATCCCATGTACCCCTGCCAGTTTACACCAGTGGCAGCACCTTGGCGAAGCTATAGTGTGACATCACACCCAGTACATTGACGTTGACACAGTCAAGTTACCATTTTCATCTTTTGTGACCACACCTGTGTTCTCCAGCTTCCCTCCTTAACCCCAGGTGACTGCTCTGCGCTCATTTCTGTAATTTTGTCACTGAGAGGATATTTTATAAATGGAATCATACAGTATGCAAAGTTTTGGAATTGGCCTTTGCCACTCAGCACAATTGTCTGGAGATCCGTCCAAGTTGCTGTGTGTATTGACAGTTCATTCTTTCTGATGGCTGAGTGTTGATGCCTGGTGTGGATATGCCACAGGTTTGTTTTTTTCAACATTCACCAGTTGAAGGGCACCTGGGTTATTGTCTGGTCCCTCCCCACCACCTTGTTGTTTGTGCTCGCTGTGTGCTCTGTGTTCTTTCCATGACTGCTTGTCTTCTCGTCTTTTTCTTTAGGAGGCACTGGGAACTGATCCCGGGACCTCTGTGGGACCTCTGTGCCTCCCTTTGTTGAGTCTTGCTGTGTCAGCTCTCCCCGGGGCGCGGGCCGTCGGCTCTCCACGGAGCGCGGGCCACCTCGCCTTCACCAGGAGGCCCCAGGAATTGAACCGGGGGCCTCCCATATGGTAGATGGGAGCCCAGTTGCTTGAGCCACATCCGCTTCCCTATTGGCTGGTTTTGAGTATTATGAATTCAGTATGATGTTAGCTGCAGTTTTGTTCTTTGTTGTTGTTTGTGTGTGTGTGTGTGTATGTGTGTTTGTAGATGCTCATTATCTAGTTGAGGAAATTTCACTCTGTTCCTATTTTTCTGAGAGTAGGCTTTTTTTAATTTTTAATTTTTTAATATGACTGAGTATTAAATTCAGTCCAGTGGGATTTTTTTTTCCTTTTTTGATTGGTATGATCTTGAATTTTCCTTTTTAGCTTGTTAGGATTAAATAGATTTATTTTCAAATATTGAACCAGTCTTGCATCCCTGAATAAATCCCCCTTGATCATGTTGTATAATTCTGTTTATATGTTGCTGTCTACCATTTGCTAATATTCTGTAAAGGATTTTTGCATCTATATTCATGAGGCATATTAATCGGCAGTTTTCTTTTTTTCCTTTATACTTGTTGGGTTGTAATATCAGTAATAACAGCTTCGTAAAATGAATTGGGAAATATGTCTTCCTCTTCGATTTTTGGAGAGGATTGTATAGTATTGCTATTAGGTCTTGTTAAACATTTGGTAGAATTCTTCGGAAATCACCTGGACTTGGATACTTCTTTTTTTGTAGGAGTTTTAAAATTATATATTTGACAGCTTTAATAGTTATAGGGCTCCTCGAATTATTTTTAAATGGGAGTTGTGGTAGTTTGTGTGTTTTGAAGAATTGGTCCATTTCATTTAAGTTGTCAAGTTTGTGTGTAGGTTGTGCAGTGTTTCTGTGCCACCCTGAAGATGCCTCGAGGGTCTGTCTCGTTCCCAACGTGGACCATTTTTTGGCATTTTCTCTTTTTTTTCTTCATCAGTCTTGCTAGAGATTTGTCAATTTTATCAATCATGTCAAAGAAACACCTCTTGGTTTCATTGACTTTCTTGATTGTTTTTCTGTTTTCAGTTCCATTGATTTCTATACTTTTAAAAAAAATTATTTCCTTCCTTCATTCCGCTTTGGGTTTATTTTCCTCTTCTTTGCCTAGGTTCTTGATGTGGGAGCTTAGATTATTGATTTGACATTCCATCTTCTCTAAGGTATGCAGCTAGTGTTATAAATTTCCCTCTCACACTGCTTTAGCTGTGTCCCAAAGGTTTTTGTTTTGTTTTGTTTTGTTTTTAAATGCCTTTATTTCAAATTAAAAATCTGGGGATTTCCCTTTTCCCTCAAAGAATTTATAAACATGAACTACAGAGCAGATTCATTTAAAAACTACTATTAAAAAGATAAAAGATGCTATCCATAGGCATTAGTGGACTTCTAAAACTTAGTGCAATCCTCAGGCAGCCATAGTACCAGCATTAACAAAGTTGCCCCACAATTCAGCATTTATGAGCGAACCTCTCCCTTAGGGCAAAGGATTAAAAATGATAGAATCCAGGAAGGGAAAAATTGTTCCTGCACCCAAATGTCACTCCTAGATTGATCCCAGTGTTTTCCACTTGAGATAATGTTGAGATTGCCTCTCCCACTGGCTGTGAGCATGGTACAATAACCGTAAGACAACATGGCTGGCTTTTCTTCCACAATGATGAGTAAATTTCTTTTAATAAAGCAAGCTATTGGGTAGTAAGCCTGGGTAGTTGAATACCGTGGTACATATGTGAGTGAACTCTCGATGAGAATGCCCCAGATGCGATCGTATTTCCTGATGCCGCAACTAGAAAGAGGATAAAGGAACTCAAAGTATCTATGCATTGTTGTGGTGACAGCACAGCAGGTTCCCAGATATAATTCATAAGGCTCGGGATCCCGGTGTTCCAAAATAGGCAATCGTCTTATTCTGACTCGGAGCCAGGTTTCAGTACAGGTTACACGCACATCCTCAAAACCATGAGTTAAAACAAAGAGCGTGAGGAGCCCTCCTAACATGCCAGAAATCTTCATGGCTCCAGATCTGGATGCAAGACAGCACCGGAAACTGGAGTCTGGTTAAACTTAGCTTGTTGTTGGACCACTGATGTCCTGAATGCCAGGTCCTCTTCAGCGTCATCTCTGGGTGTTCAGCCTTCTTAGCCATTGCCCAGACACATCTCCTTTACTGCTGCCGTCTGCCCCAAAGGTTTTGATGTGTTACATTTCCCTTGTCATTCAGTCATTCAGTTCAATGCATGTTTCAAACTTTTTTTCTTTCTTTCTTATTTTTTTTTTTTTTGAGGGACCAGGGGCTGAGGATTGAAACCTGGAACCTCATATATGGAAAGCTGGCATTCAACCTCTGAGCCACATTGGCACCCCTGAGTTGGTTTTTTCATTTGTTTTGCTTGTTGTTGTTTTGTTATTTTGTCTGTTTTTGGAGGCACCAGGAACCAAATCCGGGACCTCCCATGTGGGAAGCAGGTGTTCAGCTGCTTGAGCCACATCTACTTCCTCAATGTATTTTTAAATTTCCCTTGAGACTTCTTCTTTAACTCATGAATTATTTAGAAGAGTGTTGATTTCCAAGTATTTGTAGTTTCCTTGTTGTCTCTCTCTGCTGTTGATTTCTAGTTCAATTCCATTGTGATGGAAGAACACACTCTGATTTCAGTTCTTTGAAGTTTGCTGCGTTTTGTTTTATAGCCAGGACACAGTCTATCTCTATGTTTTGTGGGCCCTTGGATATAATGTGTGTTCTGCTGTTATGGAGAGTTCTGTAAATGTCAATTAGATTTCTTGGTTGTGGTGATGTTGAATGTTTTTCTCTCTTTGCTGATTTTCTCTCTAGTAGCTCTATCGGTTGTGAAAGGAGTGTTGCACTCTCCAGTAATGATTGCGGATTTGTCTATTTCTCTTTTCAGTTCTATGAGATTTTGCTTCACATATTTTACAGCTCTGTTTGGTGCATCCACATTTAGGATTGCTCTCTCTTCTTGGTGGATTGACCCTTTTTTCTACATATATTGTCCCTGTCTATCTCCGGTAATTTTCTTTGCTCTGAAGTCTATTGTATCAAATATTAATAGAGTCACTCCTAGTTTCTTTGGATTATTTGCATGATATATGTTTTTCTACCCTTTCATTTTCAAACTGCCTTTTTCTCTTTGAAGTGAGTTATTTAAAGACAGTATAGAGTTGTATCTTTTTTTTTATATCCAGGCTTCAAATCTCTCTTTTAATTGATGTATTTAGACCATTTACATCTGTTTTTAACTATGGATATGCCAGGGCTTAATTCAGTGTCCCCACTGCCGTCTTTTCTCTCTGCTGTTGCTATGTGTGTGTCTTTCTGGGTTTCTGTCTTGTTTCACTGACCTGTGTCTCTCTCTCCTCTAATGCCATGTGGTCTTGTCCCTAATGTCAGGTAATGTGATTGCTGCCACTTCACTCATCTTTTTCAAGATGGCTTTAGAGGGTCTGTGCTTTTCCATATAAATTTTAGAATACGCTTCTCTATGCCAACAAAAAAAACACACTGGGATTTTAAGAGGAATTACCTTAAACCTATGATCAACTTGGGGAGAATTGACTTATTATGCTGAGTCTTCCAGTACATGAACATGGTGTGTTACTCTATATCCTTAGGTCTTATTTGATCTATTTCACCAGCAGCAGAATCCCATACCCTCTTTTTGGGTTGGGGGTTTTGCTCTGTGGTCCGCACCCTCAGTATTCCACCAGGGAGGAAATACTCCAAGGCCTTTTTCGTAGGTGAGCCAGCTTAGTCCTTTAGGTTGGGGAAACTCCCCATAGTGATAATTTTGATGGAATGTTACCTTAACCAAGGCACAAAACTAACCAAGCTTTATGAGACGGGGTGGGTATAATTAATGAGCAAATTGTTTCTGAACAAAAATGGGAAATATTTCAGAAATTTCCTTTTAAGTTTGAATGAAATCAATTCCCTAAATATGAGTTTTGCTCTTTAAAAATACCAGTTATTAAGGTGTCAGTTATACTCTATACTTTGTCCCTATATTTCTAATACTTCATGACAGAATTTAATGACCTTCTGAAGCATTTGGAATAGTCAACCGAATAAAAATACGATATTTTGGTTGTATCAAGTGCTAAAACCAAATTCTCAATTGTTAAATTACTGCCTAAAAATATACTAAACCTCAATATCCCTGTGTTTTCAAGCTGCTAAACCTACTATATATATATATATATTTTTTTTTTTTTTCCCCCAAAGACTGGCTTCATTTGGTATTTTTTTTTTTTTTTTTTTTTTTACAATATAAGAAATGATTGGAGATTGTACTGATAACCAGAATAGCATTGTTAGTTGAGTTAGAATCATGGATAAGAGGAAGAAGTTATCTAATATTCTCTTACAATCAGGGTGTGATTATATCAATTATTTAATTAAAACCTTCCAAATGACTTCATTGGTAAGTCCTATTTTTTTGACTCTTAGATATTTTTTTAGACTTACACAACCAATGCACGTTACTTCGCATAACTTTATCCTTGCAGAGGAAAGTTTCTTTATAATGTATATATTTGCTATAATTTATGCTGGTGAACTAACTGAAAGAAGTATAACTGTATATTCCTAAAACAAATGCTCTCTTTATGTTACAAGTAAGCTATATCCAAAAGAAAAAAAAAAGTACATTTTTCCTTGATAGAGCTGCGTAAGCTAAGTGTTTCAAATATCTTAGCTTTTGGTTGAGTTTATGTGAATGTAATGAGCCAATATTGATTCTTATGTGTATCAGAATTTCTGGTCAGCAGTTTGATTGACACCATTTTTCCAAATTTGTCGGTCTATGACGTGGGTGGGTAGCAGCAGCCAGCAACAGACACATGGCAGATATTGAAGGAACTGGAATTTGAAAGCAGCGATTCCAATGAACTTCCCTAGAGAAGGGGGAGAATTAACATTAAGCTTTATTAGTACAGATGGGAAGTTTTCAATTTAGCTGATCTGTATAGAAATTAGACTATTTGGAGATACCTATAATATCCTCACATTCCTTTTTTCCAGTGGTGTGTGTGGGTAGGAAAGAATGCAAATCAACTTAAGAAGTCCTTTGTTTTTAGAACCCTGGTGATAACTTTGTAAATCTATTTCCCCACAGAAATTCAGCATTTGTAGTCCATAGTTGGCTCATTTAAGCTGCAATTTCTTTTCTGCTATGACCCTCACACCACCCTACCCTACCCTACTTACCTCCTTTTCTCTCAGATTCAGACTCGTTCCAGCTAAAGTGGTGCTGGAATGGTAATAGGGTCAAAGTAGTCTAAGCACCTCTTAAAATATATGTATATATATATATAAATAACATGTTTGTAAGCAAATACACATATATGCATATATATTTATATATCATTTTGCAAATGTTTGTATGTATTGTGAGAATTTTGATTTTTACCCACAATAAAAATAAATTAAAAAAAAAAAAGTAGTCTTATATAGCATACCAAAATGGTATATGTGTCTAGACAAATATAAATATATAAACAGCTTTATTGAGATATAATTTATATACCATAAAGTTCACCCATATAAAGTGTATAATTTAATGGTTTTCAGTATATTTGCAGCATTTTACAACTATTAACATAACCTAATTTTAAAACGGCTTCATTTCCCCAAAAAGAAACCTTGTGCCTGTTAGCAGGCACTCCCCCGTACCCTCACAGCCTCCACCCCTGCTCCCTGTGCTCTCCGGTCTTCCCTAGCCCGTGGCAACCACTAGTCTGCTTTTCTTGCTCAACGATTTGGCTATTCTGAACATTCCGTAGAAATGGAATCAGACAAGATGTGGTTTTTGTGTGACTGCCTTCCTTCACTTTGCACAGTGTTGTCAAAGCTTGTGTTACAGCATGCGTCAGGGCTTCATTCCTTTTTATGTCCAAATAGTATTCCATGGTGTGGCTGGACCAGGTTTTGTCTATCCGTCCTTCAGGGAATGGACATCTGGGCTGCGTCCCCCCTCGGCTGCTGTGAGTCGTGCTGCTTGAGCTCTCACGCGCCGGCTTCCAGCGGACAGAGCCCAGGAGTAGGGTTGCTGGGTCGTGTGGGCACACCCTCTGTGTTTTACTCCTTGAGCAACTGCCCATTTGTTTTCCAAGGTGGTTGCACCATAAAAGAGCATTAAATTATTTCTCGATTGGATAAAGTTGCAGCTTTTGAAAATAGCTCTCTTGTTTTTCAGGGCCAGCAGTTCCCGGCATTGCTCACGGATCCCTCTCTCTCGGGCCAAGCTGGGACGGGCTCACAGCAGGTCATACTGGTGAGCCACACGCCACACTCGCCGTCTGCCAGTTGTGAAGAAGTAGCCTATCAGGTACAGCGCACTCTTACTCACAGCCGCTCCTATTTTTTAGAGGACTGTCGATTCAGTAGGGGTGGCTAACCATCTTTTCTTATGATGTGTAATTTTTCTATAATTGTATAACCTCAAATATTGACTTATTTATATATTTACTAAGGCTTTAATTAAGCTTTATGTCTTAACAGAGAAATTACTTATTTTTTGCTTTTTATTTTTTTTAGCTAGAAAATTTTTCTTTATCCTAAAACCTCTAGAATTTTCATTATGTTTGTTTATTTTGGTCTGTTTATCACTCATTTAGTTAATGTTTGAATGCTAACAATATACTATTGTTGGTCTACATGCTGGGGGTTGTGGATAAAATAGAGACAATAAACAAATATATGACACAAAGTCAGGAAACACAGTCTGCAGAGAAGTGACCCTGGAAAGGATGGAGGGCGGTGGAGGCTGCTGTGGGGCGCGGGTGCCCAAGGCCCGAGGACTGGGGGTGCAGGGCATGTGCGGAACGGCTGGCGCTAGAGCAGGGTGGGGCTTTAGTACCACAAAATTAGACACAGCAATCAGTACTGTACGGGTCTAGTTTTAAATTTGTTCATATTTTCTTATATTTGCCCACTGAGCAGATGTAATAGGGCTGTTTATTTGCATTTAGTTCTTTTTGTAGGTTTTCTTGAAACATCTTTGCTGATTCTTTTAGGTCTTATTATACTTTTTCATGTGCACATATATGTGTGTAAGTGTGTGTGTGTGTAAGTGTGTGTTGGTGACCTATTTGTCATTTAACTGGTCTTTTTCTTAAAACAGATGTTTTGGTTAATGATAGTAATAAATATAGAGGAAGCTAAAATCTCCTTCCTTCACATTTTTTAGAGTCAGAAATAAAGCACAGAAATAATCTCTGAATTTAAGTTGCATTAAACTTTATACTTAAGCATTTTTAGCAAATATGCTTTCAAAATTATTTATCTGTTTTTCAGTCGAACACGGACTTCTTCATAAATTAGATGTTACCAGCACTGGGGTTTCCCCTCTTCCCCAGTTTGACCTGAGTTACTAAGAGCTTATCTAGTCAAATTTCAATTTGTATAATGTTAGCACATTTTTTGAGGGGTCCCCAAGATCTCCTTAAGTTTAATGATTCCCTAGATTGACTCACAGAACTCCAAGAAGCTGTTGTCCTTATAGTAAGTTCAGTACATCGAAAGGATACAGATTGCAGTCAGCCAGGGCAAAGGAACTTAGCCGCAGAATGGAGTTCGGGAGAGATGGTGTGGGCTGCTAGGCGCCCCTTCCCGTGGAGTCGTGCAGATGGCGCTGCGCCCTCCTGGCAGTGACCTGTGACAGTTCATACCAAGAACTGCCCACCAGAGAAGCTCGGCGGAGCCTGGGCGCTAGCCCTGTGGGCATGGGTGCCTGCCCGGCCTCAGCTCACAGCCCCACACCCTTACCCCCGCCCCCCAGTGCCCGAAGCAGGCCTCCGCCACCAGCCACTTTTCAGCCTGAGTGCTCCGTCTCGGGCATGGCCCAAGGCCCCAGCTGCACAGAAACTCTGACCAGGTAGGACGTCGCCTCCCAGGGGCCGGCCAGGGCCCGCCCTGCTGGAGGGTGGGAGTGTGGACACAGGAAGCACTGGCTTCTTGACCGCCCTCCTTTTCACTCTTGGTCATGATGCTTCTGCAGTCATGTGTTTAAGGTGGAGTTCCTAATTGGAAACCCAGGCCTTCCTTAGGTAGCTGCTAAATTTTATTTAACTAGTAATCACCCACTTTGCTATTTTTTAAACCTTTTGGTTTTTCAGCATTTATTTTAAAATAATGTTTTGTAAACTAGTTCTGAATTAAAGTCAGTTCTAGTTCTGTATTAGAGTTCACAACATTTCCACTGAAGTTATATGTTTCATTTTATTTCCATTTGCGTGGTAGCCAGTAATGAGGTGAACCAAATATTAAAACTTGGTCTAGGTTCTGATATTTTTCAAAATTTGAAATAATTCAATTCCAAAATGAAGTCAATAACTAGTCACATGTGTGAGTAACTAGCAGGAAAATTCTCTGAGGTGTTTTCTTTACGTTTCTCCTGCCGAGGCCTGGTGCCGTTTGCCCACAGCCACTGGCTTTAACGCTCTCCCACTCGGCGCCACGTCCTCTTGGCCTAATGGGAGGCCTCAGGCCCCTTCGCTGGTCTGCCTGTTGCTGCGCTTGGCGTGACACTGAGCCCCCGGTGGCTGTGTCTGCGCCGGCCACGCCATCGGCACCCCTGCTGCAGGCTCCGGGCTCCGGGGCCATTTTCCCCGTCTCAGAAGCCAGCCCGCGTGGGCGTGGCTGTGCCTCAGCGCTGCGCTCCGGCCTCTCTGAGCCGGCTGATTAGCCTGGAGCCAGTGTCTGTCCTACGAGGTGATGGGCCACCTCCTCAGCAGCCCATCCGCAGGAAGGACGTGGCCTGCATGGCTCTGAGCTGCAAATTCAAAGAGGCCTCCTACATGCCGCCGTTCCCTGGATCGCTTTCTTTAGCGTGGAGCCGTTTCAGCAATTTAGACCTTTCTTCCTTGCCTCACTGCTTAAAGAAACATAGCTTTCTTCTAAAAGTATTGTTTGCATGCAGAGAAGAGCTGACATGTATTATGTCGTGTGTGAGATGTGAGTGTTGCTATTGCCATTCCACCACGAGGAAACGAAGGTTCAAAGACAACTCTGCATCAGGAGCTTACTTGCAGCTACACTGCTAGTAAGAGACAGAGCTATCTTCCCAACCCTGCTCGCTTTGACTCCACAGCTTAGTCTGAACAGAAGAAGAGAGTTTTAAAGTGTTTACCCCCAGCCTTCCTGTTCATTGAGACCACTAAGGCTCAGGTAGGGCAGTGTTACCAGAGGCCAGGCGGTTAGAGGGCGGCTGGGGCGAGAAGGGCCACATTGCCCTGAAATTTCTGCTTCCCCTTAGTTTCCCAAACAGTTCCTAGGGGCCTGCCCGCACCAGGCCGGGGTGTGGCGGCTCTGCCGGGCCCTCTGGCCTCCTTGGTAGCCAGGCGCCTCCCGCACTCGCCAGGAAAACCTGCGGCGAGAGGCCTGCCGGGGCCGCCTCGCACCCTCAGGCTTTAGCATCGCTCTCCCTCCTCCTTTGGACGGTATGATTTTCTAGAAAGATCCAATGCATTCCATTTTCAGATTTTCATATATGCATAGTTCTGAACTTCAGATGGGCATTTGTGATTTTGCTTCATTGTAGTTGTCAAAGCCATGATTTGGAAGTTTTGTTTCTGCTGTGGTGATCGGCCGATTTTGATGATGTGGACCAGATATTGAATTTTCACTTCTAATGAGTGAAATGTTTGATTCAGAGATAATTTTCTCTGTACATTTTAATTACTATGATTGCTGATAAATATTGGAAAGTGTTGATGGAGAAATTAGACAGAATCATTAATTAAAAATTTCTGTTATAATTAATGTTCATTAATGTATTATTTTTTAACTTTATTTTTAATGTATCATTTATTTTAATCATGTGGTATCTTTATCTGGTAGTTACAGAGTAGCTTTGAAATCATTTATCACAGTTTTTTTCAGACTTTTTAAATACTTTTTTTTTATTGGAGAAGTTGTAGGTTTATAGAAAAGTCATGCAGAAAACACAGAGTTCCCATATTTCTGTCAGAAGAATATTGTATGTAGATCCTAAACGCATGCATGTTTTTGTGGTTTCTTTTCTTTACATCCACACACACACATGTGGAGGCATACACCCCTGAAATAAGTGTCTCAAAATCGTACCTGCTCTGAATGTCCTATCTTCTCTCTTCTGGTCTTTTCTGGTTTGTTCCATTTTTCTACTTAAATCTTTCTACTTGTTAATTTTAACAAGTTAATAACAGAGCACCTCATAGGTTTAAGTTATTTACCTATAACTTAAGTTGTTTAAGTTATTTTCCTTTTATGTTTATTTCTGCATATTTCAGTATTTTGAAAAAGTATTTGATAAATTAGGAATAATAGTAATGTTAATAAATCCCATCAATTTTCTTCCTAATTGTTTCTGTTTTCTTTCATTAAATCAACTACATATGCATTGTCACCTGCCAAACTGAACTCTATTGTGTATAAAGCCGAGTACTAAACCCCTCCTACTTTGTTTCTTTTAGCGGGATGGTAGCATCCCATTAAAATGATTTGAGATCCTTCTGATTGGTTGTGACCCACAGTTTGGGAAAAATGCGGTAGTGCAATCAAAAGCTAAAAACCCGTTTTGATACTAAGGATTCTTTATGGGGCCGTTTGCTGAGACAGCTCTTCAGCCAAAGCAGCAGCATTTTCAGCCATACCATTCACACTCGATTAAGCCTGAGCCACCACTGCCAGCTGTCAGCATTCCGAGTGCTCGCCGCGTGCCAGGGACTGTTCTCAGCTCCTGATATAGATGGCGCCTCCTTCAGCCGTCACAGACTCTTCTGGAAGGCAGTGTTAGCTGCCACGTTTTAGGTGGGAGACAGACTCAGAGTGGCTGACTGTCAGCCCACTGTGGCCACGGCGGTTGGAGTTGGAGCTGGACCCCGTACCGAGGCGTCTGGCTCCAGAGCACGCTCGTTGAACCATCTTCTCTATCCTCTAAATCAAGCTAGTCAGCATGTTTCCCTAGTATTGCCAGACCGTGGCGTTCCTTACGACCCTGTCTGATGCCACAGGCGTCCCTGGCTCCAACTTGAATGAGATTGTCAGACGCGTGCAGGGGGGCCGGGTCTACATGCCATGTTTTTTTATTTTGGCTGCCTGAGTTCACACACACACTGTCCAGAGAAGGCCCGAGTGCGTGCTTGTGAGGGTAAAGCTGTGGAACTTCTGCCTCCAGGTGACTGACGTCTCCCCACACCTGGCCAAGGGCAGCCAGCCTGAGAAGGAGGGCCGGGCGCACCAGTGCCTCGAGTGTGGCCGTGCCTTCTCCTCGGCCACAATGCTGATGCACCACAGCAAGGAGGTCCACGGGAAGGAGCGCATCCACGTCTGCCACGTCTGCAGCAAAGCCTTCAAGCGTGCAACCCACCTCAAGGTAAGTGCTCCACGGGAGAGCACAGGCACCCAGTGCATGCGCTCATCCTCCCAGCAGGGATAAAGAGCTGAATAGGTCTTTCCTTTTTTTTGAGGAAAAGGTCAATGAACATAATTGTATTTACCAAGTTGTTTTCGTTTTCATAGGATAGGTGTAGTGTGTGGAGTATAGATTAATAAATTGCATATTTGCATGCAATTCAAAATCCATTTCTGATGCAAGTTAAAATAACAGATGCCAGTTCTCACCTATCAGACTGGCAAAAATGAAGAAATCTGTCAACACATATTGGTGCAGCTGTGGGGAAAGAGGCCTTTCCTCGCTGGCGGGAGGAGAGAGGGTCTGACTTCCTGTAGGGGGTCAGGCGATGGAGTCTGCCCCAAAGAGCCACCTTTCACCAGACAGAAACCCAGAGGTGCAGAGACATTTTAGCATCACGGCGACCACCCGAGCTGCCCTGCCGCACGCCCACAGTGGAGGGCGGTGCAGCCGGAAGAGCAGGGCCGGCCTGTGTGAAAGGGCGTGCGGGACCCCACCCTGCGCTGGTTCCCGGGGCGTTGTGCTCTCAGGGTTAGGAGCACCTCGTGGCCGAGACTCCTTTCAGAGGCTTCACCTCGGTCACCCCGTGAGCAAACCTGGGTCTGTTCCCGGACCTGCAGCCGGTGCTTCTCCAGCCAGGCTTCCTGAGGCCAGGAGCCCTGCTTCGTGTATCGTGAGAAGAGGCCTCTGTGCGTATGGCAACGCTGGCTGTGAGCAGAGCGCTAGAGCGCGCGGCTGCTGTGCGCAGTGGCCACCTATCAGACCACTGGTGGGACTGGACCCAGGCTCCGGGCGTTTGAGACCTGGGGCAAGCCGCTTAGCCCTGACAGCCACAGGGTCCCGACCTGTAAAACAAGGACACTGATGCTCAGTTCTGCAGGTGCTTTTGAGGCATGGAAATAGTGTATATAAAGTGTTCAGCGCAGTGCTTGGCTCATAGCAGAGAGCACAGAGATGATCGCTGCAGTGGTACCTACTAGAGAATAAACACTTGAGAGAGGCCATAGCATAAAAAAATGGTGAAGGGCAAGTTTTAAAGGTTTTTAAAATAGTCTATATTACTATGTGCAATGTGTAGCTTTTCCATAAGCATTCTGAAATGGTGTTATAAAGCTCGACAGATGAGAGCTGGCACATTTAGTGCCTGTAAATTATTTTCTCTTGGTGACCTTCAAAACTTTGGGTTTTTAAAAAAATTACATTGTGCCAGAAAGTAAGGAAGTTCTGGGAGAAAAAAGAGCAGGAAACCCGCACACGTTGGTGGAGCTTGTCCCGGACATGGGGGCGAGCTGGAGCAGTGTGACAGCGTCACGAGTGGAGCCCTAAGAATGGACTCAGCACCCATGAGGCCGTACTTGCCGAGACAAACGACGGGTACACTGTGAACGGGGAAGAGACAGAAGACTCCCCCCAAATTTAAGGAGATACTTTGCTCTTGAAGAGGGTGAACCCAGCTTCCCATTCCGTAAGTGGGGGCTGCACAGGGTGACTTCCGCTCAAGTGTGCAGGATGGAGGAGGCGCTGGGGAGGGACTTCACAGTGGAGGCGCCTGGCGCTCAGCATCATCGGTGGTGAGTCATGTCGCTACCATGGACCCATGATAGAGTGGGGTGAGTGTGGCACCTCACCTCCCCATCACCCAGTCTAATTGTGGGAACAACAGGCAAATCCCAGCCACTTCTGGGCTGGCAGGCCCAGAGCCTTTGTTTCTGTCGATGTGTCAGGAGGAGACCGGAAACCAAGCTCACAGCACAGGAAAGGAGAGCGGGAGCGCCGCACGTGCTCGTTGAGGCGAGATGCCGCTGCCGTGGAGCTGGTGCCTGGCCTCCGTGGGGCCAGTGGGAGGGCCCGTGGTTTGTCTGGTGTGTACTTTGGATCTCTTTTTAATGAGTGTGAGAAGAGAATATTGAGGGGTTCTATTAAATGGGAAATTGCTGTCAGTGGAACTAAGCACTCGATCCTGTAGCAGAGTGTTGTTTTTATGAGGGTGGAAGAGGATCAGTGGGCAGTTGGGGGCCGCTGCACGCTGAGTGGTATCAGGCGCTGACGATCTCATCTGTGGTTTGGAATGCCTGGGTCCCTGGCCTCAGCCCCTTGACTTCTGCTCTTAGGGTCTGCCTTCCTGGGACGGCTCGCTCACTCCTTACCATGCTGCAGTGAAGGCAGTGTGCCCAGACCTCCTGTCTTAATTCCACCCCCTCTTCCACCAGCCCCTGCTGACGGGGAAGGTGTGAGTCACTGCAGTTAGCTGGGGTTTACTGAATCCCAGCATTTATTAATAGGAACCCAGTATGCTCTACTGCATAACACACCCCCTCTCGGAAACTCGTTCCTCACCGTAACACAGCGAAGACTAAGAGGCATGGCTGATAAGAATCGTGTTGCTCCAGCTCATTGTAAGCTTGGGGTGCCATGGAATTCTTCCTTGGGGAGCATTTGTATATAGGTACAGTCAAATGCTTAATTAACCTCTTTCCATCTGTTTTAGACAACTTTGCAAATCTTTGTTCTAGTCTCTTTTGTCTTGATCTCATAGTATAACTATCTAAGGGTGACCCTAATTCTCTCATTTCTAAGAAATGTGCCCCATTTCCTACTTCGGAGCTATGCACCCGGCATGCTTTGAGGGCTCCTTTCTGTCAGCAGTGAGAAATCCACGTGACCTCCGCCTCGTGTGTGAACAGGCCTGGAGACTCCCATGTAGCCTTGTCTATGCCCCGCTGAGCTGGGGGCCCTGCCTCCTAGCCTCACAGCCATGCGCAGTGAGGCCCAGCCCTGACGCAGTTCCTGGACAAAGCCACCAATCACAGCTGATGCTGGAGGTGGGTTGCATCACGAATTCCCATCCACAGAGGCGGGGTGGTTCCTAACAGCCACGGATAGGATTATATATCTCCTTGCACACAAATAAAGTAAATCATTTGTTGGTTCCACAGTCATTAATTCAGTTCTTCCATTGTATCAGGCGCTGAACTCTAGCTACTAAGGAGGTAAAACGATGTCCGTGGCGTCATAGTAAAATATTTAAAATATTTGCATCATTTGACAAATCTGAATTATTAACTTGCAGTTATAATATTCCCAAGTATTCAACCAGTTCTGTCATAAAGATAATAAAATCAAGGCTATTAATTTGTGCTAGGTAGACCCATGTGAATTTTACAGCAATTCAAAGAGGAAAGAATTTTACAGTCATTTATTTAGCTTTCTAGATCACTATATTACATGACTTATATCTAGCTGAGATAATTTGACTAATTAGAATCAATTTTATTTCTTTTTATGAATGTTGTAGAAAAATAATGATTTTTGCATTGTGGTATTATCTTTGTTCTCTATTAAGCACAACCCTAGAAAATTGAAAAACAAATTCTGGGACTCACCTAATAATAGAAACAAGATGCAAACACATAAATCATTTGGGTAAGAATTTAAACAGTATATTAAGTTACTTGTATGTAAGCCAGTAATTATACTGTGGAATTCCAGAGCAAGGAGAAACATGAAGCCCAAATAGAGAGTGAAATGAAAGGTACAGCACCATTTTCCCAATGAGAAGATCTGGTGGGGAGATACATGGCCAACTTGAAAATACAAACTTTTAGGATATTTCAAATATTATGTCTATTCATAATGTTTCATTCATGAATATAGTTAAAAAACCTATTAAAATAGCACGTGGTATCATATATTAATTTAAAAATATTGCTGCTTCTCTCATCTGTTTCATGGATCAATTTTATATCAAAATCTCAAAATGTAATTGCTATGCCAGTGAGTCTATGTTTGATCCTCTTCCTGGAAAGTTCACGGCAAGTGTGTTGGGATTGTTTCCCGCCCACCTATCCACAGTCTGGGCATGTATTTGTCATCCTCAGAGCCCCACCACCCCGAGGCTGGCCCAGCAGGACTCAGTCACGTTGCGTTCCTTTGCCTCTGCTTCTAAAAATTCACTCATTCTGTCAGGTGAGCCACCTGGGCAGTGCAAACTGGAATCTGTCAAGTTCTTTTAGGCTCATGTGGATTCCTCAGCAGTCCTTTCTTGTTCACAACAAAGCGATTGAGAACATATCCCATATGGGATGCCTCGTAAAGACTCAGATATAAAGAAGCTCCCGTACTTCTGAGGGTTATTTTGAGGTGGGAAACCATTTTGCTTTTTATGTGTTAAACAGAAGTGGGAAATAGATTAGGGTTGTCAGAAGATTCAATTTATTTTTAAAAATACAAAAACAAAATAAACACCTTTAGCATGTTGTCTACAAAAGAACACGCCAATAAGAAATGCACCGCTGCTCCTTGGCCTGCTGTTACACTCAGAGCTCCCCTTCCTTCACTTCCCTTTCCCCTCAGGGTTGGGGCTTTCTCTTTCCTCTGCAGCTACATCTCTTTCCACTTACTCTTCTGCTGGTTGTAATGCGACTTTGATACCAGGCTGTTATCTAAGTGAAAATAATGAAGCTCTTTTCCCATTTATCCACATACTCATTCCATTGACCATCTCTTTCCTGCTTTATTGTGACTTTTTAAAAGTCAGTTTTTTCCTGATAAAAAATAATGATAAAAATAATGCTGATAGAAGTTCTGGAAACATGGAGTAGACGCACTTTTCCATTAACAAGTGTTCCTCCCACTAAGTACAGTTAAAAGCCCTGGGCATTATATATAAAAACATGTAACACAACTCTGTTAGGTGGAGAGATGGCAGACTTGTGAGGACCTTGGACCTAAGGAATGGTGCTCCGTTGAGTTCCCTGGGTTTCCTCTTTGCCTCATGGTCCCAGACTTGGAGCTGGAGAAGCCAGCGACCTGGAAATGCCAACATGCACAGTTAGGAAAAACGTCAAGAAGAGCCTGCTCTCTCTAGCCAAAGGATTAGGAAAGGAGCAGCCTAGCAAGACAGACAGTGTTTAAACAAAAACCGTTCTATCCCAGCCAAACATGACAGCCAGAACTGGGAGTGGGGACTCTAGACTTCTTCCCTTACCAGAACTGTAACGAGGTGCTGTGATCATATCAGAGAAGGC
Organism: Tolypeutes matacus; assembly: GCA_026826555.1. NCBI lineage: Eukaryota > Metazoa > Chordata > Mammalia > Cingulata > Chlamyphoridae > Tolypeutes > Tolypeutes matacus. The sequence continues at coordinate 3,595,780 of JAKSZT010054215.1, read as the reverse complement.
CGAATGGGAGTGGGGACTTGCATTCCCACCAAACGAGCAGGGAGCCTGGACTTAGAGTCCCACCTGGCAGTAATGAGGCACCCCTCCCCTTCTTGCTGGGGTGACCAGGAGTAACCTAGGACTTCTACCACCACCCAAAGGTATCGAGGCCAGCTCCACCCCTAGTGTGAGTGGAGGCCACATGGGGAGTAGTAACAGGCATTCTGACCCTCCCAGCCAGGAAGGTATCAGTGGAGGCCCGCTGAAAATCCAAGCTCCCATACCCGCTCAGCAGTGATGAGTAGCAGCCCCCCATAGGTGTCACTGGAGGCTGAACTGGCATCCTAGACTTTTTAACCCCACCTGGCAGTAACAAGATGGTGTCCAGTATTCCACTGCCACATTGGTGTCAAAGAAAGCCAACTAGGGGGGGTTTAAATAAGATCCAGAGTCTCATAATAACATCTTACCCAAAATGTTTTAATCCAAAATCATTTGTCATACCAAGAACCAGGGAGATCTCAAAATGAATGGTAAAAACAATATCTTGCCACACCAAGATAACTGAGGTGTTGGAATTATCTGACAAAGACTTTAAAGCAGCCATCATAAAAATATGTTCCAAGGAGCAATTACCAACATGCTTAAAACAAATGGGGGGAAAAAAAATCTCAGGAAAGAAATAGAAGATATCAAGAAGAACCAAATGGTAGTGTTAGAGCTGAAAAATATAAGTGAAATAAAGAATTCAACATATGAGCTCAAGAGCAGAATGGAGAAGAGAGAAGGATCAATGAACTAAAATACAGAACAAGAGAAATAATCTAAACAAATGGAGAAAATACACTAAAAAAATTGGGCAAGTCTTAGGGACATGTGGTATTGTAACAAACAACATTTATGTCCTTTTAGTCCTGGAAGGAGAAAAAACAAAAGGAGGCGCTGAAAAAGTATTTGAAAGAATAATGGTTGAAAAATACCCAAATGTGGTGGTGGTGGTGGTGGGGGAACCCAAACATAAACCCTATGGATTCAAGAAGGCGAGCAAACCCCCAGTAGGACTGTCCCAAAGAAATCCATACCAAGACACAGCGTAGTCCAACTTCGGAAAACTAAAGATGAAAAAATGTTGAAAGCAGCAAGAAAGAAATGCCATCTTACCTGTAACAGAGAGAACAATTCCATTAATAATGGATTTCTCAACAGAAACTATGGAGGTTAGAAGGACGTAGGACAACATTTTCACATGCTGAAATAAAAGAACTTTCAAGGCAGAATCCTATCCCAGCAAAAATAATCTTCAGGAATGGAGGGGAAATCCAGACATTCTCAGATGAAGGAAAACTAAGAATTTGTTACCAGAAGACTAACCCTAAAGGAAGTTCTGTAAACCGAAGGGAATGATAATAGAAGGAAACTTGGAACATTGGAAAGGAAGAAGGAACATGGTAAGCAGAAATATAGGTAAATGCAATTGGCTTTCCTTGTCATCTTGAGTTTTATAAATTATGTTTGACAATTGAAGCAAAAATTACAATACTGTCTAATGCAGTGCTAAAGGAAGGAGAGGAAATATTTAATATAAAATATTAAATGAGTGAGGCTACAAGGACATAAAGAGTGATAAGGTTTCTATACTTCCCTCAGACATGTAAAATGATAATGCCAGTATTCTGTGATGAGTTATGAATATATAATGTAATCCCTAGAGCAGGCAGTACAAAATAAATACAAAGAGATACACTGAAAAACACCACAGATAAATAAAAATGGAATTCTAGACATTGCTCAGATAGCCAACAGGAAGGCAGGAAAAAGAAAAAGCAATGAACAGAGAAATAAAAACCAGAAAAACAACAACAACCAGAAAACAAAACAAAAAAAAAATGGCAGAATTAAGCCCTAGCATATTGCAGTTAGAGTAAAGGTCAATAATATAGCTACACCAAATAAAACAGAGATTAGCAGAGTGGATTAGGAAATACGACCCAACAATATGCTGTTTATAAGAAGCTCACTTCAAATATAACAATGCAAGCAGACTGGAAGTATAAAAGTGAAAAAAGATATATCATGCAAATATTAATTTTTAAGAGAGCAGACTGGCTATATAGATATCAGATAAGCAGATTTCAGAGCAAAGAAACATTACTGCGGACAGAAAAGGTTATTATATAATGATGAACGGTTCAATCATCCAAGAAACCCGGAGCAATACTAAATGCTTACGCACCAAACAACAGAGTTGCAAAATACATGAAGCAAAAGCCGATAGAATTGAAAGGAGAAATAGACTAATCCAAAATTATAGTTGAAGACTTCAACACCCTCATCAGTTGTTAAAACCTACAAATGTTAGACCAACAATCCAAAAACCAGCAAGGGTATTGGGTTTTTAAAGAAAAACATTTTCTTTAAACTTACTCCATTCCTGTAGATGTGAACCCATTGTAGGTAGGACCTATTATGAGGTTACTTCATCAATCAGGATGGATCGTAATCTTATTACTGGGGTCCTTTATAAGCCAAATAAAATCCAGACATGAAAAAAGAAAGTCACAGACAGAGCACCCAGAAGCTGAATCAACGAAACTTGGAAGAGAACAAAGAGGCCAGGAGGTGCTGCCACGTACCATGACATGTGACAAGCTAAAGATCAAGGACTGCCAGCAGCCAGCCCCAGAACACCACAGTCTTTGGGGCGAAAGCATCCCCTTGATAATGCCTTGATTTGCACTTCTAAGCCTCAAACCCATGAGCAAATACATTCCTGTTTAACTCAACCCATGTCATGGTATTTGCTTGAGCAGCCTAGGAAATTAAAACAGATATATAGGAATTGAACAACACCAGGAACCAAGAGGATCTAGTTGACATAGACCATTTCACCTAAGAGCAGCAGAACATAAACTGTTTTCATGTGCCCATGGTACTTATACCAAGAGACCATGGCCTGGGCCATAAAACATACCTCGCCATATTTAAAAGAATTGAAATCATACAGAGTGTATTCTCTAACCACAAGAGTCAAACTGGAGATCCATATCAGAGAGAAACGGCAGACTTGGAAACCAAACAACACACTTCTAAATAATCCATGAGTCAAAGAGGAGTTCTCAAGGGAAATTAAAAAATATATCGAACAGAATGAAAATGAACGTATGATACATTAGAATTTGTGGGACACAGCTAAAGTCGTGCTGACATGGGATGTTTATATTGCTAGAAAAGGGGGAGTATCTGAAATCAATAATCTAAGCTCTCACTTCAAGAACCTATAAAACAAGTGTAAAATAAACCAAGGGAAAGTAGGCCAAAGGAAAGAAATAATAAGAACAAAACTCAATGAAATTAATAGGGAAAAATCAATGAAAGAAAGAACTGTTACTTTGAAAAGATCAATAAAATGGGCAATTCTCTAAGATTGACCAAAAAAAAAAAATGACACTAATTACCAATATCAAGAATGAAATAGAATACCACTGCAGATCCTGCAGAAAATGAAAGTGTTAAGGGAATATTATGAGTCACTCTACATGTGTAAATCAGACAAGTTGGGTGGAATTGACCAACTCCTTAAAAAACAAACCACTACTGCAAAGCAACCGATCCAAGGTAGATAACTTGAATAGCCTTATAAATATTGAGGAAATCAAATTTGTAATAAAAAAATTCCCTAGCGGAATCTTCGGGCCCAGATGGTTTCATTGAGAATTCTACCAAACATTTAAAGAAGAACTAACACTAATTCTACCCCGTCTTTTCCAGAAAATAGAAGAGGGAACACTTCCTAATTCATTTCATAAAGCTTTTATTACCTATGGCACAAGCAGTAGAGACAGTTCAGAGACTGAGAACTACAAACTGATTATCTACAGAACATTTGAACTTTCTGCTTTGAGATGGTGGTAGATTGACATGCATTTGTAAGGAACTATAGGAAAATCCCACGCACCCTGTACCCAGTGTCCTCCAGTAGTGACATCTTGCAGAACTAGATTGAGCCACAGTACTGACATTGATTCAGTCGAGAGGCACTTCTCTCCCTGCAGCAGTGGTCCTTTTTGCCCCTTTCTGTAGCCACACCCCATCTCCTTCACCTCTCCCCTTGCCCCAGTCCCTGACTCCTAGCTGCCACTAATGCGTTCTTCATCTCTATGATTTTGCCTTCTCAAGAATGTAATAAATGGAAAGCCACGGTAGATAATCTTCCAGAATTGGCTTTTCTCCCTCAACAGTACTGCCTGTGGGGTCGTTTGCGTTGTTGCATGTGTCGATACCTTGTCCCTCTTTATTGTCCACGTAATGGGCACGCCGTAGTTTGTTGGACTGTCCACCCTAGAGGACATCCAGGCTGTTTCAGTTTGGGGCTGTTACTTTGTGCACAGGTGTTTGCATGAGTATAAGTTTCCGTTGCTTTACACTAATGCCCAGGAGTGCAAATTGCTGGGTCAGATGGTAATTGCATGTTGACTGTTATTTAAAAACTGCCAGGCGTTTCCAGAGTGGCTGCACCCTTCACGTCCTCCAGCAGCAGCTGAGCGGTCCAGGTCGTCCGCGTCCTCAGCAGCATCTGGTGTGTCCTCTGTTTGACTGGAGCCTTTAGGTGTGTGGTGAGATCTCACTGTGGTTTTCATTTGCAAGTCCCTGACGGCTAACGGATGTTGAAAACTTTTCATGTGCTTGTTGGCCATTTGTGTATCCTCTTTGGTGAAATGTCTCTTCATCTCTTCTGCCCATTTTCTAGTTGGATTGTTTTTTTGATTGTTGAGTTTTGCAAGTTCTTTAGGTATTCCAGATACTTGTCCTTTGTTGGATGTGTGGTTTGCAAATATTTTTTCCTACTATGTAGCTTATCTTTTCATTCTCTTCAGAAGATCTTTTACAGAGTAAATGTTTTTAATTTTTATGAAATCCAATTTTGTCATTTTTTCCTTTAATGGATTCTGCTTATGTTGTCTAATCAAAGAACTATTTTCCTAGTTCTGTGCTTTTTCCCAATGTTTTATTTTACATTTACGCTAATTGATCCTTTTTGAGTTAACTTTTGTGTAAGGTGTGAGATTAAGGTTGAAGCTAATTTTTTTTTTGCCTATGGATGTCCAATTGCTCCAGCACTATTTGTTGGAAAAAGCTATCTTCTCTTAATGGTTTTTCCACCTTGGGGCATTGCATCAGTCTGCTCTGGGATTCTGTGTTCTGTTGCATTGATTCCGTGTGTCTTTCCCTCCTCTAATGCCGGCTTGATTGCAGTAGCTACATCGTGGTCCTCGGTATCAGGCAGAGTGATTCCTCCCTCTTTGTTACTCTTTTCCAAGATTATTTTACCTAATTTATTGGGTCTGCGTGTTTCCATATAACTTTAGAATAAGCTTGTCTATGTCTACATTTTGAAAGGAACTGCATTAAAATCTCTCCATCAGTCTGAGGGGAATTGACTTGTTGACTCTGTTGGTCTCCCCTTCCCCCAGGACCATGGTATGTTTCTCTGTTTATTCTCTAGTAATAGTTTGATTTCTTTCATTGGCATTCTTTACTTTTCAGCATACAGCTCCTATCTTCTAAATAATTCCTTTTCTTGGGAGTGATTGTAAATCATGTTGTGTTTTTAATTTTAGTTCCAACATGTTTGTTGTTAGTGTATAGAAATGCAGTTTATTGGTGAACATTGTTCTCATATCCTGGGACCTTACTAAATTCACTTATTTGTCATAGAAGATTTTTGTTGGTTTGCTTTAGATTGGGAGGGGGGGGCTCCTACATAGCCCATCATGTCATCTGCAAATAGGGACGATATTTCTTCTTTTCCAAATTGTATGCCTATTATTTCTTTTTCTTGCCTTATTGAATGAGATTGGCTAGAGCAGACATCCTTGCTTGTTCCTGCTCTTAAACATTCAGCCCTTGCCATTAACTATGATGTTAGGTGTAAGGTGTTTTTTTTTTTTTTTCCGGTAGATAATGTTTTATCAGATTGAGAAAGTATCCCTTCATTCCCAGTTTGTCAAGAGTTTCTGTCATGAATGTATGTTAGGTGTGGTCAAATGCTTTTCTGCATCCAATTGATATATTTTTTTCATTAGCCTATGGATATGATAGTTTAAATTGATTGATTTTTGAATATTGAATCAGACTTGGTCATGTTGTATAATATTTTTATACATTGATGGACTTGATTTGCTAACATTTTGTTCAGGATTTTTGTATGTAATTTCATGATAGATAGTGGTCTGTAGTTCTCTTCTTTTTTGTACTGTCTTTATCTGAATTGAGAAGTGTCCTTTCTATTTTCTGGAAGAAATTGTGTGAATTGGCATTAAATCTTCTTTAAATGTTTGTTCGAATTCCCAGTGAAACCATCTGGGCCTGGAGTTTTATTTTTTGTGAGTTTTTTTTTGTTTTGTTTTTTTGTTTTTTTTTTTTAACGGGAGGTCCCGGGGATCGAACCCGGGTCCCTCCATATGGGAGACGGACGCCCAACCATTTCAGCCACATCCGACCCCTTTTTGTGAGTTTTTAATTTATAAATTTTATTTCCTTAGTAGTTATAAGACTGTTCAAGTTATATATTCTGCTTTGGTTGAGTTGTGGTAATCTGTTTTCCAAGGAATTGGTTGATTTTATCCAAGTTTATGAGTCTAAAGTTGGTCATAATATTCTCTTACTATTGTTTTTCGGTTTTTTTGATTTTTTTTTTTTTTTTTGAGGTGCCGGGGATTTTGAACCCAGGACCTCATACATGGGAAGCAGGCGCTCAACCACTTGAGCTACATCCGCCTTCCTCTTATGTTTTTAATGGCTGCCGAATCTGTCGTGATAAACTTTCACTGCAGATATTGGTGATTGGTGTCTATTAAAAAAAAAAAAAAAAAAAAAATTTGTCAAAAGAGGCAGCTTTCTGTTTCATTGATTATTTTCTAAAATTTTCTGATCTCAGTTTCACTGATATCAACTCTTATTTTTATTAATTCCTTTCTTCTTCTTACTTTGAGTTTATTTTGCTCTTATTCTAATTTCTTATGGTCGGAATCCAGATCTTTCCTCAATGTTAGCATTTAGTTTTTACCCCATGTTTCCCTCACAGCACTGCTTTAGCTGCATCCCATATATTTTGATATTTTGATTTGTTGTATGTTCATTTTCATTCAGTTCTGGGTTTTTTCCCTTAAGACTTCTTCTTTTATCCATGGATGTTTTGAAAGTTACATTGTTTCATTTCCAAGTGTTTGGAGTTTTTCCTGTTTTCTTTCTAACCTGATTCTGTTTTGGCCAGAGAACATATTGTGTTTGATATCAATTCTTTTAAATGTGTTCAGGTTTGACTACAGCCCCAGATACGATCTATCTTGGTGACTATTCCGTGGGCACTTTTAAAAAGTCGTCTGCAGCTGTCAGATAGCATGGCCTCTATCTGTCACATTGGCTGCTTGCTGATTTCTGTCTAGTTGTTTTATCAGTTGCTGGGAGTCCAGTGTTGCATTTTCCAAATAAAATTGCGCTTTTGTCTATTTCTGTCTTCATCTCAGTATTTCCGCCTCATCTATTTTGAAGCTCTGTTGATTGGAGCACCACACAGGAGCTCAAGTCTTCCTAGCGAATGGATCCTTTCCTCATCATGTGATGTCCCTTTCCGTCTCTAGTGATTTGCTCTGGAGTCTATTGTATTGGGTCTTAATACAGCCACTAGTGCGATATTTAAAAAATTGTTTGTGTGGTGTATCTTCTTCCATCCTTTTCCTTTTAATCTACCTGTATCATTTTATTTGAAGTCAATTTCTTGTAGACAACCTATTATTGGATCATGTTTTTTAAACCCCTTTGCCAATATCTGTCTTTTAAATAGTATATCAGAGCCGTTACAATTAAGAGAATGATTGATATGTTAGGATTTGAGTCTGCTGTTTTATTGTTTTCTGTTTCTTTTGCGTCTTGTTCCTCTCTTTCTCTTTTCTTACTTCCTGTGGGTTACTTGAACACTTTTTGGATTCCATCTTGATGCACTGATGAGGAGTCTCGGCATATTGCTGTGCAGTGCTTGCTGTAAGTATTACAGTATGCACAGGCCACTTGCCACAGCCCACCAGTGTTGATGGTTACTGTTTCGAGTGACATGCAAGACTCTTGCTGCTAGTGGGAGCCTTGAAATATAATTGTCTTAAATATTTTCTCTCTATCTGTTGACTGCCACATCACAGAGTGTTATGATTTTTGCTTCCACCATCAAATATGATTTAAGAAACTCATTATGAGTGCAATCATCCATTATGCTTAACCCAATTTTTACTCATTCCTGTGTTCTCCTTTCCTTTCTGAAGTTCCCAGCCTTCTTCTGTTATTTCCTTTCTGTTTAGAGAACTTTGTTTAGCCATTTTTTAACAGTATATTTCTTAGCCACAAATTCCCTTAGTCTAAAAATGCCTTGACTTTCCTTTCGTTCCTGGAGGATTTTTTTCACCAGATAAAGAATTCACAGTTGACAGTCAATCACATTCTCTTCCGAGCTAGCATAGCAATTTATTTACACCTCTCTTACAGATATTATGAAACTGTGACCTATTATCATTATGTGTATGACTTTCTCCCATATTAAATTGTAGGTGTCTTGAGGGGGAATGATATTTTTTATCTTTGGTTGCACTGACAGACTCATCACAAAGCTGACTTAGTTAAAGACACACCCAGCTGGATTAGAACAGTCCATTCAACAAGTGTTGCTGAGAGAAATGGATATCCATAGCCAAAAGAAAGGAAGGATGACCCCTATCTCACACCTTATACAAAAATTAACTCAAAATGGATCAATGTCCTGAATACAAAAGCTAGACCCATAAAACTTCTAGAAGAAAATGTAAGGAAACATCTACAAGAACCTGTGGCAGGTGGTGGCTTCTTAAACCTTACAGCCAAAGCACAAGCAACGCAAGGAAAAATAGATAAATGGGACTTCCTCAAAATTAAACACTTTTGTGCTTCAAATGACTGTTAAGAAGGTGAAAAGGCAGCCTACTCATTGGGAGAAAATTTTCAGGAGCTACATACCCAATAAGGGATTTCCATGTTATATAAAGAGATCACACGGCTCAACAATTAGAAGACAGGCAGCCTAATTTTAAAAATGGGCAAAAAACTGACCAGACATTTTTCCAGAGAGAATATACAAATGGCCAAAAAAGCACCTGAAAAGATGCTCAACATCACTGGATATTAGGGAAATCAGAACTACAAGGAGATATCATTTCACACCTTACAGAATGGCCATTAGTAAGAAAACAGAAAACTACAAGTCTGGAGAGAATGTGGAGAAATAGGAACACTCCTTCACTGTTGGTGGGTGTGTGAAATGGTGCAGCCTCTGTGGGAGACAGTTTGGCAGTTCCTCAGGAGCCGGGGGCGGGCGGGAGGGCCAGCCCTGCGTGGGGAGGTGAGGGCCAGTGCTCGGGGAGGCACTCGCCACCAGGCGCCAAGGCCTGGGGCAAAGGCCTGGAGCGCAGGGCCCCTGGCAGGTCATTACAAAGTCCAGCGGAGAGTGCCACTCACACGGCCCGCTGCGTTCAGGTGCTCCCCACACTGACAGTTTGCCACTTCACAATGATGAGGCCTTTTTAAAAAAGAAAACAAGATGACAGTCCAATTTTTATAATCAAGTTACCAAATAAGCATTTTATAGCGTAGTGTGTTTTTCTTTAAATTTTTGCTAGAAGTAAAGAGGATGGTTATATTTCCTCTGGAATGTGCCCGTGTTTTTATTTTTTTTTAAAAAAGATTGAGTTTTAAATTGCTTGTTCCGAGTTAATGTCATGCTTATTCATCAGATTTCAGGGGCATGAGCTGTGCATTGCCACATGGTGCCTTTGTTTTTACTACAGGAATATATTGGCCAGGGGAATGGGACAGAGCTGGAGAACCTTTGTCAAAGTCTCCTTGCTCTCTACCTTTTCTAGGTTTCAGACTGACTCCCTTTTTTTGTTAAGGGAAACAAGACTAAAATACAATGAACTACTCCGTTTTAGACACATTACCACATTTCTAGGGCTATATCCTGTCATTTTGAATGAAATTTGGACACCTGAAACTCTTTACTCACCCATTTATCAGTTATTCGTTCCCACGGATTTTTTTCTTTTTTCCTTTTTTAAGAGGTATCGGGGATTGTACCCGGGACCTAGTACATGTGAAGCACGCACTCAACCACTGAGCTATACCCACTACCCATGGATTAATTTCAAAGAGAGCTCATCCTACCCATTACAAGTTAGTTTTTCTCATTTTGTGCTCCATTGGTTGATCATCACGTCTTTTTTTTATAAATTTTATTTTTAGAGAAGTTTTAGATTACAGAAAAGTTATATCAAAAGTATAGTGGCTTCCCATCTACCCTCCCTACCCCCTCACATCTTCCCCATGAATAACATCTTCAGTCTACAGGTATCATTCTTTTGTCTTCTACATAGACTCCAGCTGGGTTTCCTTTAGACTAAACCATGGCTCACAATATTTTTGCATTAATAGGCATGAAGATGAAAAAAACCATAGTTGAAATCTCTTTTAGATGTCAAAAAGACTATAAATAGAATCACCATGATTGGGAAGAGAGAGGGAATTGGATTTGGAAGACTTAAGTTTGAAAGTTTACAAGCGTATGTTTCTTCAGGGATAGCTTATAAAGAAGCTGCCTAACGCTTTCTGCAAAGCAGCTGCAAGTGTGGTCCTCTCCGGCTTGCCCTCGCTAGCTGTCCTTTCCCCTTAGTTCTTCTCATCACCACGCTCCTGCCACCCCCTGTGGGAGGGCTGACTCCTGTTCGGTGTCCCTGCCCGCCTTCTTTCTGCATCTCCAGAAACGTGCAGTGGATATTTTAGGGTGTCTTTATATTTTAAAAGAACTTTTAAAAAAGAACTGAACCCTTCTGGAATGGTTGCTGCAGTCCACAAAGACATGGAAGAGAACTTGGAAGTCATCCAGACACCTCCCTGCCTCGTTCTGATTTAGAAAATATGTGGACTGGCCTTCACAAAACTGACATTCAAGTCGGAGCAGAAAGATGAGCAGTAAGATTACAATTCATAATTTAGTCATCTCATAGTGAAAATCCAAAGACCAGGCAACATGGGAGGATGTAAAGGGACAAGTGAAAGCAAGCCCTGTTAAGAAGTTCTTGTGTCCTTCCCCAGTATTGCCCCTCTTCAGATGACAGGGTTTACCTCCACCCTGCTTTCAGGTTCTGCCCACCAACACCGCTTTTGCTTATTCAACAGATCTCCCCAGAGCCTGCCTTGTGCCAGGTGCGAGGGGCATGGGCAGGGATGAGGCACGAGGAGGCACCTCAGCCAGGGGAGATGGCTCTGCAGGCCCTCAGCCCACCTTCTGTTCCCTCTGCTGGAAGAATGCAGGGCATCAGTGTCTCCCTCACAGCAAGCAGGATAAAGCAGCCGCGCTGCTGGCGTTTCTTGCTTCTGTCCACGTCACCCACAGGACTTCCTTTCCCCGGAGCTTAGTTGTCACCCTAAGAAAGAGGATGCAAGGTGATGAAAGCATCCCTCCCCAGCCCGCCAGACGGGCTGGCCCTCCACAAGCCTCTGCCCTCTGCGATTCAGCCAACACTTGGGGGCCTACTCTGTGCAAAGAAATGGTCAGAGAAACAGGCAGCACCATCCTCAGGCAGCTTAGAGTTCAGTGTGGCCACGTGGGTGTGGCAGGAGTGCACGCTGGTGCAGCTGGCTAAGGTACGTGCAGCCCAGGGCGCGGTGCAGCCCAGGGCGCGGTGCAGCCCAGGGAAGAAGGGCGCAGGCCTGCGCGCACGTCCTGCTCTACCCCTTCCGTGGTCTCAGGAAGGTCCCTCTGCCCCTGGCTCTCCGCTCTTCATCTAGCGGTTAGCTGCCTCTGAGCCGTGCAAGACAGGACGTGGCCCATGCCTGTAAACGTGTCCTTCCCCTGCTTTTTGTTTTAAAGGGTAGAGGGTGGTCTGAGGAGCATAACTCTGTGAGGATAATTACCACGCCCTACAGAACACAGCGCGCCTGCAGATGCAGCGCCGCCAGAGCGCTGTAGAAACGCCAGTCACTTCAACATGGCATCTTTGGCAAACTGATAATCGTGTAACATCAGATGTGACAAATGTCTTGACTTTAGCAGGATTGTTGGTTGGTTGCACAGCAGTCGTCATCTCACTGGAAGCCTGTACTCCACAACCCGAGGCATTGGCTGAGAGGCCACCAAGGGCCTCTGCCCTCGGCACGCTTGTATTCCACGGCTCTTGGGGTTTAGGGCAACCCGCCTGTAAGTCGGGACTGAAACACATCAGCCTCGGGAGGGAGGCGGCTTGCCTAGGACGTTGTGTGCCGTGCTCATTGTGCCGCACGCTTGCGTCTTACTGCCCGGCACAGTAGCCACCCTGCCCTGTCAGAGGCCCGTGGCTTGCTGGAGCTGTGGTTTGAACTTCGGTCCTCTGCCGTCTCGCACCCCTGATCTGCTCTGATTCTTGAAAGTACAAGCCAGAGATGAGCCTTTTGATTCAATCCTTGCCACTGGGGTGAATGTTTGTGTTTATTTTTTTCCTTTTGAGGTTTCAAACCTACCCAGCCTCGCTGTGACCTCTGGTTGTCTTTAACCCGACAGGAGCACCTGCAGACGCATCAGGCCGGGCCTTCGCTGAGCTCGCAGAAGCCGCGTGTGTTCAAGTGCGACGCCTGTGGGAAGGCGTTCGCCAAGCCCAGCCAGCTCGAGAGGCACAGCCGCATCCACACAGGTACCGCCGTGGCAGCGGCGTCTTTCAGTGGGCAGGGAAGCAGGGGTAACACATAAGTGCCCACGTAGGGTACAATAGAGCAGGGGCCCAATACTCCATTTTTCTCCTGATTTTTTTTTTTTGAGATCCTGGGGCTGGAGATTGAACCTGGGGCCTCATATGTGGGAAGTCGGCACTTAACCACTGAGCCACATCGGCTCCCCTGAGTTGGTTTTCTTGTTTGTTTTTGTTTTTTTCAGGAGGCACCGGGATCCAAACCCGGGACCTCCCATGTGAGAGGCGGGAGCTCTACTACTTGAGCCACATTTGTTCCTCTCCTGATTTTTTTTTCTTTTTTAAAGATTGATTGATTGATTTACTTTTTATCCATTTTTAACCTCTCCCTCCCTCCCCCCCCCCTTTTTTTTTTTTGCTGTTTTGTGTCCATTCATTGGGCAATTCTCTGTGTCTGTTTCCTGCCGTCTCCTCTCATCCTTCTCCTGTCTTCACCGGGATTTGATCCTGGGAACCTCCAGTGTGGGAGAGAGGCGCCCTGCCACTGGTGTCACCTCAGTTCCTGGTTTCTCAGCGCGTCTTGTCTTGGCTGTCCATTGTGTCACTCCTCTCCTGTTACGTCATCATCTTGCTTCATGGTTAGGCAAGGCCAAGGCCAGCTCACCTGTGCACCTTCTATATTTTTCTTTTTATTTTACCGGGAGGTCCAGGGGATCGAACCCAGTTCCCTCCAAATAGGAAACGGACGCGCAACCATTTGAGCCACATCCGCCCTCTCCTCTCTGATTTTTGATCAGAATATCATTTAAACTGATTTCAAGCAAAAGCATGATGACCATAGAAACAAAAGCCAGCAGGCAAGCGCCGCTGAACCCCTGCCCCTGACCCCCGGCCATTAGCCTGCCGCCCTCCAGGGCCATCTCTGGGTACCCCCAAGGAACTCTGTCCTTTATCTCTCTCATCCATCTTGTCCACTGGTCTTCCCTCTTACCATCTCCAGTCTCTCATCTCAGAGAAGCATCGACAAATCAGAAGCATCCGCCCTCCCCCTCGCCTCTGCGCCACCTCAGTGTGCCGTCTCGCCACTGCTTGGCCTGGCGTGCCTTCCGGTTCTCTCAGTAGCGAGTGGGGAAGGACACACCCAGTTCTTCTCCTGCCTTCTCTCCTGGGACCATGTTGCCCATCCCCCCCCCCCCAGGGAGCTTCCAGTGGACCCGTGTCCTCAGCCCCAGCCTTGCCTTTCTCTAGCACTCCACAGTGACCCGTCACCCGCCACTGGGCACCTCCACACACACACCCTCCCCGCAGAGGCCAGTGGTCAGCCCCAATGAGCATGTCAGCCCCTCCATTGCTCACCCATTGCCCCCAGTCCCACTTCCTGCCCTCCTCCCTCCTCCTGGTGGGCCCAGCACCGCCTGCCCAGCTGCTCACATGGCCAGGCAGCCCCTGAATGCCCACTCACCAGCTCTGTCTCACCGGCTAGTTAGGCACCCCCCATCTTGCATCAGGATGACAGTCAGCCTCCCTGCTGCCCCTTGTTCATGCAAAGTCAGAAGGCGGATAGGATCATTCCTTCCCCTTCTTAAAGCCTCTGGTGAAATCGGAGGTCTTGATGGGCTCAGTGTAGCCGTACTAGTGCCTTTTTTTCTTACCTCCTCGGCCTCATCTTGCAGGCCTTCCAGCCACTGGCAGGTTTCCGCTTCCTAAATTCACCTTACTGTCCTGGGCCTCCGCCTGGCAGTGGCCATCCCAGCCTTCCTGTCCCTGTGCCTTGCCCTCCTCTTACTCACCTTCAGGGCTCCGTTGAGGCACCTCTTCCCCAGGAGACTGCTGTCCCTGCGGTCTCCCCAGAGGCCAGTGCTGGGGCCCCTACTTGTGCTGCCCCATCGCAGTCCTGCCTCGGGACCTGTCTGAGCTGCTCGCAGTTAGATCCTTGCCTGTTAGCACAGATCCTTGCACAAACAGATAGACAGCAGTGCAGCTTCAGCACGGATTCCTTACATGATTGTCCGCCTCCCACGATAAAGGGGCGTGCTGCAGGGTTAGGGGCCCATTCCACACGGCACTCCCCTGCAGAAGCACAGCGCTCAGCAGTGCCCTCGGGAACCTCCCTTTTAGTATTTGGACTTGATTTTTAAAATTGCCATTTCTGTTTCTGAATTTTTTTCTTTTGTATTTTGCAATTAAAGATGATACGAAAACAGCATATGATATGCCATTTATAGTTAGGTTGTTAATTGGGTCGTGAAAGACTGATGGTAAACTTTGATCAGTATTTGATCAGTTTTGAAAAAATCTCAACTTGCCATCCTATTTTTAAATGGGAATTATTATAGTTTGTTTTTTTTTTTTTTTAATTAGTAGGTTACAGTACGTGGCACTGTTTTATTCCTTTTTGGATAGAATACCAGTTGCCTCGTCTGCACGCTTCTCTGGCGCTATCACAAGCAGTTATTCCTGAGAGGACGTCAGTTATTTTGACACCACAGAAATTGAGCTTGACTTCTTGAGGGCTTCTCATTTGGTGGCTGCTCTTGTGGCCTGGAAGCTCCTGGTTCTCTTTTGCCGCCAGGCCAGGAGTCGCGTCCTCTGGTGCCGAAACGCGTGGCGTCTCCAGAGCCCTCCTCCTCCTGGGACGCTGCCGCCTGGGCTCTGGGGCAGGCTCACCAGGCACCTCACAGCTGGTTTGAAAGCAGGGCGCTGGCTCTGCTTCACAGAGACCGGGGGTGCGGAGGGGCGTGCTCCTTCCCTTTTGCTCTGTAACAAATTGAGCGGCTGAAGGCAGCCCCCAGCGTGGCCCCCAGGTACTTCAGGTCAGAAGTCGGGGGCTCCTCAGGGCTGTCCCTTGACAAGAGTCCAGCAAGCTGTGACTCGCCTGGAGGCTCTGGGGCGCTTGGCCTAGTGGCTCAGGTCCTGCCGCCTGGCGGTGGGGGGCTGCTCTCAGGCCCCTTCTCACGTGGACAGTGGGCTCGCGGGGTCTTGGGCTGCCCCCGAGACCCCCCTGACTGGGAACCTCCGTTCCGCCTGCACAGCCCCTCTCGCGCGGGCGGGCGCGTGGTCCCCGGGTTCCCATGGGGCGCACAGCCCCTTCTGGGGGGCCCGGCGCCCTTCAGAGGCCCTCTCCCGGCTCTGCTCCGGGTGAGCAGGCCGGCTGCCCTCAACCTGGAGGAGACGCACCAAAGGGCGGAGTGGCCCTGACGCCCCGGCGCCCGTGTCCGGGCACTTCTGGGGCTTCGGGCCTTTGTCGTACTCCTGACGCCCGCGGGGGTGGCGGGAGGCCCTGGGGGGACCCGAGCCTCGAGCCTCGAGCCTCGGCGCTTCCGCAGGGGAGCGGCCCTTCGACTGCACGCTGTGCGAGAAGGCCTTCAACCAGAAGAGCGCGCTGCAGGTGCACATGAAGAAGCACACGGGCGAGCGGCCCTACCGCTGCCGCTACTGCGCCATGGGCTTCACGCAGAAGAGCAACATGAAGCTGCACGTGAGGCGCGCGCACGCCTGTGCGGGTGAGGAGGGCCGCGGGCGGCGGGGCGGGCCGGTGGGATGGGGACGTGGCCTCTGGGGAATGGCCGCGGTGCTCGGGACAGTTGCTTCACCCGTGGCTCGCGTGAGTCCTGCCCTCCCGGGGCGGGAAGGGCGCCCCCGTGCAGGGCCCCGCGGGCCGAGGTTGAGCGCGGCGCTGTCTCCGCCCGGGCAGGCCCTCTGCAGGACGCCGTCGGCCGGCAGGAGCAGGACGGCGAGGAGCTGGCTCGGACCCTGCACCTGGGCGCCGGGGCGCAGGAACCCGCCGGCGAGTGGCAGGGCCTCGCCAACGTTTTCTGATGGAAATCCAAATCACACTTGTAAGAACGTTTCTGAAGTTTGCGAAGAACAAAGCTCTTGGGACTTCTGTTTTGAAGCTTCAAGTGCTACAAATGTTAATACAATCGTATTTTTACCTATAAAATTATCTAAAGAATCATTGTCTTTCAGAGACTTATAGGAAAAAACTGGGGAAAATATAAACATGGTCTTGTGTGTCTACAAATCACTGAACTCAGGTACAATACAACAGGCAGTTTCCTCTTCCCCTCCACGGCCAGAGTATCTGGTTAAAAAAGACGACTTTCTTAACTGGATCTTACTATCATCGCAGTGTGATTTCTTTGTATTAGCAAAGACAAACGTTGACCTGGAAACGTATGTGAGATTTCACTCCCAGCTTTCTGTTTTAAGAAGCATAGCTTAAGGAACAGACCTAAGAGAGGTGCATGAAGTTCTGGAGAACGTCCCGCCCCAGGGAAGTGCTTTCCACTCTGTTCTCTGTGCGTTTAAACAAGTACAGATGGATTCTCTGTCATGTACAGTAAGTTACCATAATTGATATCTTGAGAGATGGCTGGACCAGTTCTCTCCAATTGCAGACATCTAATCATTAGCTACTAGAATGCAGAATCTAGGCATAAACGGGGAATAGGGTAAATGTGGCATCCAGGTACAGATGAAACCGTCCACATGGGGCGACGAGAGCCCTTACCCCAAACATCCGTAGTCGGGTCCATGGGCCAGGTGAGCGCAGAAAGCACAAGCCATACCTTGACAGGAGGGCACACAAAAGTGTGCTCCTAGGAACAAAGTAACTGTGGCTCTGTCCACCTCAGTAAATAAGAAATGTGCTTGCAGTTTAAGTACAAGGGCCCGTAATATCCCATGGTTTTCCCCTCATGCATAAACAAATGTATTTTTTAATTTCAGGGAACTCTTTACTATCATCAATGGTGCCACATTAAAATGTCCCAAACTAAATCCTGCCCCACGCTGGAGCAAAGAGCAAGTCTTTCCTAAAACATTCCAAAGATGGAAAACTCTTTACTTAATTTTAATTTTTCCTTTGAAATTATTTATATGTTCTATATATAAATACATATGTGTATATACAGATATATGGGCCTCTGTGTGGCTGAACAGTATATTTTGTAAATATAAGCACTAGTTCCAATTACAGAAAGAGATAATCAGACTTTTCAACTTCCTACAAGCACTTCCAGATCAGTATTGTATTCATTTTATTAATAAATGGATATCTTTTTCATTGTAATATAAAGCTGGGTTTTATTTTTTTCCCTGAAAAAATAATTGCCTTTATTTTCTCTCATTGCCTCCTTGGTTGGTTTCAGAAGAGAGTAGTTTTATTATAAATACTGTATGGACTTTGTATATTAAGAGAGAGATCACTTCAGATTCTTAAAGAAAGAGACATTTCACTGTTATTTTGAAAGGGAATCTTTTGATCTTTTTGTTCACTTTTGGTTTATGTATATATTGATGGTGATATGAAAACTTTTGTTATGTGAAAATATTTAAGTCAGAAAACTGTTAAATAATATTACTTTTTTTTCCAAACTGCTTTGTGTATTGTATATTTTTTTAAGGAAAAAAAAAAGCCTTATTTGACTTATTCTTGTGATACTGGATTATTATAAATCCTAAGGTTTCCCTTGAATGTCAGTATATATACCTGGCTGCAGTGAGAATATTCAGAATAATTGTAATTATGCTAGAGTTTTAAAAATTCTGCTTTTATTGCACTTTTTTTTTTTTTTTAACAATTGTGTATTAAACTGTTTTAGGAATGTTGATTAATTTTGGTGACCGGATAACCCCAAAGTTAAAACTATTAGAATATTTGTTCTTGTTGGGTTATTTATTTTGCTTTTAGCATTAAATGCCCTCTCAGGACACTCTCTAATTCCTACTTGTATAGAAAGCCCAGTTTAGCGAATTGTATTCCTTAGTTGCCTATTGAAGTTAAGGCCTTAACAGATGAGTCTAAAGCCTACTTTTATTTTGGTGGAAGAAAAGAAAAATCTTTCAAACCGTTTTGTGACTTTTCTCAATTTATTAGCAGGCAAACACAAGACATTTATGTATTTTTTGGATTAATTTCCTAATTATAAAAGCTGCTTCTTTCCAAAACATTATAAAGACGTGATTCACTGGACTCTTTCATGGTGTACAAGTTGATGCTTAATTTTACTGATTGAGAAAAAGTATTCCTAGAAAAAGAGATTCCTGCTCTCACACATAACAAAGATTTTGAGGATAGGTTATTATAATTTTAGAAATACATCAGCAGAGCGTATCTGCTTTGGAATAATAAATAAAAAATGAAGTTAGAAAATATGGCTAATTTTTTCTTTGAAAAATACTTAATATAAAATTATTTGGCATTTGATTTAATTTCAAGTTTAGATAACTCTTAACAGAAAAGAACTTTGGTATTTGCTCTGTAAAGTCCAAACAATGAAAATTTTGTCTTGCAAGTTCTATTTGAAAAGCTTCAAAGTTTAAAAAATTAGGATATAGGCAAGTTATGTATTAACATAGTCTTATGCAAATATCACTTCTGTTCTTAACTGTTTTTTAATTCTGGCCAATTAAACAATACCCTGGCCATTTAGGTGCCTTTTGAAAGTTCCTAACTGTCATTAGCCCCGCAGAGTTGATGATTTTGTGGTAGAATAACCGCGAAGCACTTAAGCAAGCTGAAGGAATGAATTCTCTTTCCAAAGATGCTAAACTTAATACTAGGGTATAGTTTTTATGATGCTGAGGTACAGTAGAAGGAATCCAATATGGATAGAATCCAATCAGATAATGCAAAAGTGATCTTTTTTTTTCTTAGAGTGGCAATAGGTTAAAATAGCATTTTTTTCAGAACTATAAACTCAAATGCACCCACCCCACCCCACCCATAGCCCCCAACAAACAAGTTCTACTTTTGCCCTTTTCACTATTTGAGGTGTGTTTAGATAAGTATGTAAGTAGAAAAAATTTCATCATCATTCATGATGATCTTTACTTGCCAACCAGCTCAATGGGAGACTGATCAAAATTGCTTTTTATCTTTCTAACAACGTTTTACTGCTGAAACGTGAGCTGTCTTGTCCTAGTAATAAGTAATTTCCATTGTATTCAGCATTTAACTAGGAAATGTTTCTTTACTACGATATTTTGTATTCTCCCCATGATGAGTTTTAAGGCAATGTGAATTTGATTTTTTAAAAATTATTGCTAGCATTCAATGTCTCCCTCTAAACTCTTCATAGTATTTATGTTCAAGAGATGCATTCAGAAGTACAGTTTCAAGCTTGTGAAAAGTCAAAGGGCACTTCTGGCCTTCCCATGAGTTTTCCTCCTTTTAGAAGAATGTTTGTAGCTCTCTAGCATACACATTTTTATATGAAAAGAGCATCACACACAGATTTATGTAGGTAACATCTTTTTTTAAAAGGGAAGTATGTAAGATGCATAGAATTTATTTTCTGGTTATTTTATGAGATAGTTCATTTCTGCTTTTTGCAGATTTTCCCCCCAAAGCTTATTTCAATACCGTTCTCCCCTTTCCCCCAATAAAATCAATCCAAAGGTTGATGTTTGCTAATCTAACCTTTTTTAAAAAACCTGCTGTGTGATAAGTGAGGCAGAGGTGAAATTATACAATTGATATTCTAGGGCTCTCCTCTTTTTGCTCCTTAATCTATTTTCCTATAATGTCGGTGCTTTGTATTTTTTAGAGTAAGAGTTTCAAAAGTGCCTACATACATGCTGCAATTTAATGTAATCTTCTATATGCCTGTTTGGGGCCTCGATATCTTTTCCTTATGCTAATGGAAATTATTTTGAAATCGAGTTGCAGCTTCTTTGTTTAAAAAGTAGGGGTGGCAGAGTTTTTGCAAGATTAGAAGCCCTACCCATCCCTAGCAAAGTCTTCTCCTTGACCTTGGTGAGAGTCATCATCCGTGTCATGTTTGGTCATTGTCAGCCGAGTGACTTTGCTCCTCTCTCGCACCCTTCTTTAGACACGCTTGTGCACAGATCAGTGAACACATGCTTGCTGGTTCTCTCTCACACTGCTCTTCACCTGGAGGCTCCACGCCTGTTCATGTATGGCTGACTGATAACAGTGAAAGCATAAAAAATAAAGACGAGTCTGTGTGGATGACAGGAACAAGAAGCAGTGATAAAAGACGGTGCTATGTAATCTTTAAAGCAGGAAGGCTCTTGTATTAAATCAAGATTTGTATTCTCTGACAAATTCTAAAATGACAGTGATTCGTGCATGATTCACCACTAAAGAAAAAAAATTTTTTTTTAATTTACAGAAGACTTTTCTTAAATCTTCAGAATTGTTTCATGGTCTATTTATACATTGAATGGTATTATTTAATCCAATTTTGTATGAGAAATGGACAGTTATGCCAAAAGCCAACTGTGCTGGCTTAAAAAATAAAAATAGTTTTTGTATTATTTAAAACTCCTGTATATTTACTTATTCGGGCTTTGGGCAAGTTACAACCGTTTAAAGATGGACGTTTTTCCTTAGTTAACATTTTCAGCATGGGTCAGTGCAATATAATGACGCTGAATTTGTAATAAACTCAGAACCATAGGGTTTGAATAGTGTGAGAATGTCTTACTTTCTCTCCTTGAGGATATTTGCCATTTTCTCTCTCATTTGTAAGGTATTTGAGAGAATGGTGTGGAAATAAATGAATATCAGTGTCATCAATTTACCTGTTTATGGGCTATGTAGGATGTTCCCAGAAATACCAATAGAGTTTGCTTAGAAAAAAATTATTTTCAAACTTTAGAAGTTCTTACTTTTTAGAGTCATTATCCTTTTGAAATACCAAATTAATTCTTAGATTACCTTATTTCAAGAACAGAGTATAGCTTCCATAATTTTTTAGACTGAAATAACTAACATGATTTTGATCTTTTCTTTCCTGGACATGGCTCAGAGGGAATGGTAAGAAATTGTTTTGCCCTTCTTGCTTGTTTGTAAGAGGCGTATTGCTCTAACATGTGGGGGGTGGTGGAAGGGGAGCTGTCAGATTAGGGAGCCTGTGCTCCCACTACAGCGGATTACCTCAGCCATTTAAAATGCGTCTCCAGATGAGTTTTTCCAGAATGCTTGTTCTCTTATTATGTAGAGAGTGTTCGTGTTAAATATAACTTAAGGCATGAACACACAGAAGCTTCTTGTGCACTGGCCCAGGTCAGGGACAGGAAAGTCGAGCCCTCAGTAGGTGCCGGGTCCTGCAGTTAGATCAGTCCTGACACTGAGTGGCTGCTCATTCTTTGGCCAGTCATTCCATTTCCTTTCTCTAGGTGGGTCCCTGTTCTATAAAATTAGTTGATTAAATGTATTCCTTTCTAGTTCTAAAACTTTCTCCTTCTCATCAGTTAACAGGCTATCACGTGTTAGGAAACAGTTCTCCCCGGGCCTCCCGTCTCTGCCCGCCTGTGCTCTGGCTCATCTTCCCAAGGCCATTTCTAGAGCAAAACCATCCTGGACAGTCCGAGGCAGCGCCCGCCTCCAGAGGAGAGGGCCTGCTTGCTCACTGAGCCGCATAAGGAGCACGTCTCACTCGGAGGTGCGGGTCAGGCATGCTCGCTGCCTTCTTGTGAAAGATGCAGGGGGCCCAGCCCAGGGCCCCTCTCCAATAGCACACCCCACCGCGCAGGCGCCACCTGGTCCACTCTGCCCGGCCCTGAGGTGCCTGATGACGCTGTGGTACTACAGCTTCCTCGCTGGCAGGTCAGGTCACACCTCAGGTCCTGCACAGGGCTTGATACGGTATTGGGTTACTGCAGAGGCCTTGAGATGGCCCCACAGCATGGACGGAGATGTTTTCACAGCCGTTGGTGAGCAGTTTATTCCCCACCATCCACAGCCTTCTCCCAAGCCCTGTCATTGAACTTCCATCGTTCCCTTGTGCCCTTAAAACTGAAACTCTCTTTAGTCCTAGGAGAGGCTCGGCAGTGACGTGTGTACACCCACACTGCCTCACGCACTCATTTCCTCGCCAAAAAGTGGATGTTTCTGTCTGATTTTATTGTTTGGGGCCTACCAAGAGAAATGTTTTAAATGCAACAAATTTAGTGATTAACAAAGTGATTCCTGGTGACCCACAACCCACAGGGAAGAAAGTGATTCCTAGAGACCTAGCTGCCCACACCCCACAGGGAGGAAAGTGATTCCTGGAGACCTAGCTGCCCACACCCCACAGGGAGGAAAGTAATTCCTGGAGACCTAGCTGCCCACACTCCACAGGGAAGAAAGTGATTCCTGGAGACCTAGCTGCCCACACTCCACAGGGAAGAAAGTGATTCCTGGAGACCTAGCTGCCACACCCCACAGGGAGGAAAGTAATTCCTGGAGACCTAGCTGCCCACACCCCACAGGGAGGAAAGTGATTCCTGGAGACCTAGCTGCCCACACTCCACAGGGAAGAAAGTGATTCCTGGAGACCTAGCTGCCCACACCCCACAGGGAGGAAAGTGATTCCTGGAGACCTAGCTGTCCACACTCCACAGGGAGGAAAGCCTTAGGGTCCACCACAGGACAGCTCGCCTGGATGGTAGGGGCCATCTGCTGGTGAGCCTGGGTCAAGCTGGATGGCAGCTGCCATCTGCCTCACTGACTCTGCTTATACAGTTCTCAGTTATTTTTCAGTCATCTTCCTCAAGGTTAATAATC
The DNA here is from genome assembly GCA_026826555.1 of Tolypeutes matacus. Taxonomy (NCBI): domain Eukaryota; kingdom Metazoa; phylum Chordata; class Mammalia; order Cingulata; family Chlamyphoridae; genus Tolypeutes; species Tolypeutes matacus. Next base: position 3,572,542 of record JAKSZT010054215.1, on the reverse strand, counting down.
CAGTCTTTATCCTTTTCATGTAATCTTTTATTTTTGAAGCAATTTCAAACTTACAGAGAAGTTGCAAGGATAGTGTGAAGAACTCTCCATACATCCTTCACCAAAGACCCCGTTTAGTAAAGTTCTGTAGCAGGACGTGCAGCCCTCACCTCCCGTATACTTCTCAGTGGCCCAGCTCCTGTCTCCTGCGTAGCATTTCTTCAGGGCACAGCAGGCCGGCGCCTTGGCGCGGAACATCGCAGTGGAGGCCGCCCTCTCCTGGTGTCTTCTCAGGTGCCCATCGGTGGTGGTGGGAACATCCCTCATCCGGTGACGAGTGCCAGGCTTCCTCGTTGCGGCCATTTTCCGCCTTTATGGCCAGTAAGCACTTGGGAGGCACTCTGAGAACCTACCCCTGCCGCCCTTACCCATTAAGTTTCCTGCCTGATGGTTGCCAAAGGGGCCTTTTCCAGGTTGGTCGTTCCTTCTACATTTATTAGTAGGTATTGCACTTTAGGGAAGAGCTTCATCTTTTCCCTCACTCTTTTACTTCTCTTGGTTTGGGTCTCATGGATACCTACCTTATTCAATGAACTTTAATGCCATATGTTTCTATTATTTATTTTGATGCCAGTCATCCCAGATGTGGCCAGCAGGGACTCCTTCAAGGTAGCTTTAGTCCTTTTGATACAGTTGCCTCCTACTTTCTTTGCTTTTCCTGTCCCAACCCTGGAATTAGCTGTCTCTCCAGGGAGTCCTTCTTCCCTTTCGTGGAGGGTGGTATTTAGAAACTCAGCTGAGTGCTAGGTGCTCACTGCTACCCAGCAAGGTGACAGAGTGGGAAACCCTAGGAGTGTTATCCCGCCTCCCTCCTTTGCAAATCTACCGCCCCCGTCCAATGGTAAGACGCCGGTTTCCTGCCACCTGTGATGCTCTGACCCTCGGGTGTACCCCATCTGCTGAGTTCACGGGGTCACCTCTGCTCGTGCAGACAGGCCCTGGCCTTCATTGCCCCATCCTCACCCCAAGCAAGGAAGGAAAGATCTCTCCTTTTCCAAGAGCAATTCATTGACAAGCACTTTGGAATCCCTGCTTTGTCAGGGCCCTTGCAGCGGCCTTCGATTGCCCGCTGCTTAGAAGTCTGCCTCCCACCTCACAGGGGACCAGCAAGCTGCCAGCCTCAGCCAGCCACGGCCTTGTGGCCCAATCCTAGGTGATTTAGCCACAGCTCGAGTAAGAAAGGCGGGCCTCCTCGATCGCCAGAGGCCGGGGACCCCAGGAGATTCTGCTGGGAAGCCGAGGCGGCTGGGCCTGAGCGCTCAGCTCACCCCCCGCCGGGGCAGGAGGGGCTCAGGCGCTGGGTGAGTCTCTCCAGCAGCACTGTCCCGCCCCACCCGACCAGCAGCTCTGGGGGGGGTCCTGCCCTTGCAGCTGCCCCCACAACTGCGGCACGCTCTGCCCTTCTCCAGGCCTCTCTAGGTTTCACAGTCACCTAAAACCACGCTGGAGCCAGGCTCAGGAGGGAGGCGGCCCTGGGTACTGTCGGATGGAGTTGATTCTTCTAAGTCCTGACCTGCTAAGGAATCCCAGGTCCATACTGGAAGCCAGGCGCTCGTAAGAGTCCAGAGCAAGGAAAACGCGCAGGTTATTTCACAGCAGCAAGCAGAGGCAGCGGCGGGCCGCCGTCACCCTGCTGGGTGTCGCCAAGGCTGCAGTCGTCGGGGGACATACGAGCGCCGATTCACATCTAAGTCAGCGTGGACACCTGATCCTAGCTCCAGCCACGGTGTGAATGTGGCCAGAGAAAGTCTTCTGCACAGCTGCAAGGGAGTAAGTCGCCAGGCCCCGTCGTGCTGCCAGCGCCTCCTCGGCGGCGAGTTGTTTGGAAGTTAGCTACTGTTTACAAGGGAGACAGTGCAGCGGGGAAATGCACGGACGTGTCAACTCATCTTTTGGGGCCAAGAGGAAAGACTATGCAACTGCAAAGCCCTGAAATTTGTAACAGCTCGTCAAATGGGGGTGTAACAAATAGTGTTGTTGAATGAGAAAAATATACACCAAAAATTAATTAATGGCTTAGCTCTCTCTTTTGTTAATTGCTGCAAGAGAAATTTTCATTCACATTTTTTTTCTTTTTGAGGTACCTGGGGCCGGGGATTGAATCCGGGACCTCGGGGGTGGGAAGCCAGCACTCAACCACTGAGCCACATCAGCTTCCCTGACTTGGTTTTATCGTTTGTTTTGCTTGTTTTTGTTCTTTCAGGAGGCACCGGGAACCAAACCCAGGACCTCCCATGTGGAAGGCAGGCGCTCAACTGCTTGAGCCACATCCGCTCCCCATTCACTTTCTACAGTTGTTCAGTGTCCCACTTCTCCCTCCTCACATAACCCCCAAATTCAGTTTACCCTCCCCCTGCCCAGTGTCTGAAGCCACCGTCACTGCAAGGGCTCACCTGCTCACATCCTCCCCACAGCCCTCGCAGGGCCCTGCCCTCAGCGCTGTCCAGCGCTCGCCCGACCTCTGCCACGGGGCCTCGTGCACCCAGCTCCGAGGCTTCCTCTAGCAACTCCACATGCGTTCCTGGGTGGCATTGCAAAGCCATGCTTGCGGCCGCCTCCTCCCGTCTGTGCCCGCAGGTGGGGGCGGCCGCACAGGCTGATGCGGCAGATTGTAAAGCATTATTGTTGCGCTTTTCTGTTGTGAGGGAGAGAAATGGACCTTTCTTCACACAGTGGACTCGTGACCCCTTTATATTTTGCAGTTTTATTGTAAAGTGTTTATCAGAATAGTGTATTACGTAAATCCTATATCATTATGTAGTATATCCTTGGTTTACCATTTTTAATACATTTATATGTAATATCAAAATATACTTGCCAACTAAAAGCATTCCAAGTTCCTCCACCCAAAGGGGTCGGGGTAGAGGAAGGAAGAGGAGGGAGAGGTGGGCGCCTGCTCAGAGCCTGCTGGCCCTACCGGGAGAGGCCCCGGTTTCGTGCCTGGACAGTTGTGTCTGCATTTGGAACGAGTGGGGACAGACCTTCCGCAGCTTCTGCACATAGTTTCCTGCGCTTGGGTCTGGAAGTGCTGTTGTCTACCAGAGAAACAAGCGTGTACGCTTCTGCAATTGCCCCAGAGCTGGGGTCCCCCCAGGTTTCAGAAATGTGGATCTCTTCTCTTAGTTACTACGTGGTAAAGAACAGAACAGTGATTTTTTAACAAACAAGATGAAACAAAAACCAAGACAAAAAAGGCCTTAATGTTTATCTTTTGGGGAAAAGAATTTGGGTAATTCCTAAAATAATGCTGTGAACATCTCTGCCACCCTGCAACAAGGAGTAATTTTTCAGAGTCCCCCATTCACATCAACAGGATGTTTACACTAGCAAAATAAAGGAAAATATACTTTGAAAGATCATTTAAAGGCAACCTGGGCGTTCCTTTCCTCGTGACTCCGGGAATCCGCGCTCTACCAAGAACCCTTCCTTCCGCTTTCTTAGTGCTCAGGCCACCTGAAGGCCGTGGGCCTGGTGGCACGCAGGCGGCTACAGGAGAGCTCTCTAACCGCCAGCTACTGTTGACTCCGGGTCATGGCTGGGATGAGCCCCCTCCTCCAAACCAGAGTACAAAGACAGCCAGCCATGCAGATGTCCTTCAAAGTTTATTGTTTTATTCTGATACCGAGCGCATCGTACACTCGTGGTGGCACTTGCTGTTGGGCGGTGGCCGCCAGTGGGAACAGCCGACAATCGGCTCAAAGACGTCGAGTGCTCCTGGCCGACAGTTCGGAGGTTTTGTTTCTGAAATTTTGTTCCTGTTTTTTTCCCCTTTACCTTCCCATCGTCGAGGTGGGAGATTAATAGACACCGTGTTAAGCCCACACTGAACATTCAGAATTAGAATGCGATTAAAGAGACGCGGGCTGCCGGGGCGCAGCCTCCCCTGGCGCGCGTCCTCCGGGGTCCGGCGCCAGCGGGGGCTCTCGGGGGCGGTAAAGGACGCGCTAAAATCAAACGTGGGGTCAGTACGTTAGAGGGAGGGGCTGGGGAGTCAGCTCAGGTGAGAAAGGTGCACTTCAGAAGAGCGCGGGTCCTGGACGGGCAGCGCCCACGCCGGGGAGGCCAGGGGAGCACGGCCTGGGGGCAGAGGCCGCCCCTCGCCTTCCCCTGCGGATCAGTCCTCACTGCTCACCGCTGGTGGCGTCGCTCAAGCCAAAGCCCGCTCGCCTCCCGCCAGCCGCGCTGGCCCCGCGTCCTGGCCGCTGTGCTGTGGGCAGGGCACCCGCGCCCCGGGCGCAGGCCACGGGGCCCCGGGGGGGCCAGCGGCGCCGGCTGGCGGCCTCCGCCTCCCACGAACGTCCTTTGTTCCTGCTCGGGGCGGCGGCCCAGCCCCCGCCTGACGTCCTCGTCCTCTCTCTGCCACCCACGACTCGGCTCGTGGGGTGTGGTGCGCAGCCCGCCCCGCGGCGCCCCCGCCTCGCGCACCACCTGCCCTCGCAGCTGCCCGCCCGCTGCGTTCCAGGAGCTCCCGCCGCGTCCACGCGCTCCCTGCCTAAGCCTGTTAGAGAAACCAAAGTGTCCTGCGGGGAGGGAGGGGCAGGGGAGAAGCCCAGGGGCCTGGGGTCGCGCCCCGCCGCTGCGGGGGCTTCGGCCGGGCCACGGGGTGTGGGGGCCGCGCGGCTGGGGCCCAGCGCAGGCCGGGAGGGGCGCGTGCAGGGGACAGTGGCTTTATTCCCAGGGGCACTAGTGGCCGCCTCGCTGCCGCTTCTCCAGGGAACCGCTGGCCAGAGACGGCGGAGGGGCGGGGGCGGCGCTTCTGCGTGCACAGCTCGGGGTTAGCGGGGCGGGCCGGAGGCGGTAGTAAGGAGGGAGCAGGGCAGGGAGGAGCGGGCGCAGCTGCGGGACGGCGGGCAGGCCTCAGCGCCGGGCCAGGGGCGATCCGGACCGGCTGTCTCTTCCTCCCTAGCAAAGGAGAACAGCAGCGTTAGGGGGTGGGGGGGCAGCGAGGGGACCACCCTCTCCCACCACCCCCCAAAGAGCCACCTGGGGCACTCAGCCGCCGAGACCCGATGCTCAAAAGGATGCCGAAGAGCTGACCTCTCCCTCCACGACCCTCCTTTTGACTGGGAGCCCCCAGAAAACAAGAGACTTAAGAAGCAGGCCGTTTCCCGTGGGGGGTCAGCCCTGGGCCACCACCTCCCAGCTACTGCTGCCCTCTCAGCCCACGCACAAGGTCAAGAACGCTGTGCCCAAGCCACGAGCACGGGCACACAGGCAGCAGGGCAGCGGCACCTGTTCTCCATCAGCCGTAGTCCTTGGAATTAGAAAACGCTGCCAGCAGAGCAGAGCTGCCCTCCCGTGCGGGTGGAGGCGGAGGCCGCTGCCCTGCAGTCCTGTGGGCCTGGGCGCCCTGGGGACCGTGGAACCAGCTGGGGGGTGGGGGGCGCGGGCGAGACACACCCCAGAGAAGGGCCAGTGTCCAGACCAGCCGCCCGCTGCCCAGCAGCCGAGAGCCCCCAGGGCACGGCCTGCCCACGACGGCCTGGGCTTTCCAGGCAAACGGGCCCCTGCGGTGCTGAAGACGGAGCTCAGCAGGCGAACGAGGCGGCCCGGCCCGCCGAGGGGCCCAGCTGGGTGCCCGCTGCGAGCCTGGCTCCCACCTGCTCGTGCCGCGGGCTCGCTCCTGGATCCGTGGCGAACGGGCCACGGAACGCTCATCTTTCAGTCAGCGGCGGCTTCTCTGTCCACGTGGCGCCGGCCTCGTGGGCGGCTGTGCCTTTCTCTGCACACCTGCCCTGTCAGGACAGGTGGGCGCGGCCTTTACCTGCTGGCTTCCGTCTTCCTCATTCCACTTGCTGAGGCAGGGAGAGAACTTCCCCGAGCGCCTGGCACGCACTCGTGGACGAGCCTGCTGCTTAGCGAGCGCCAGGACGTGGCTCTTCTTGCTCAGCCGAAGAGGGAGTGGGAATGGCAGCGTGGGCTGTTGTTCTCATGGAAACAGGTGGGATTTCCGTTGTGAGGATGTTTATTCCTTGACAGCCTCCGACTAGCAAGACCCGGGAACGGCAGCCGGTGGAGCCTCGGTGGGCGTGGAGTCGGCTCCCAAGCAGAGCGCGGGGCTGCCCCTCTCGTCTCGGCGCTGCCCCGGAGCGGGTCGTGCCAGGAGCTCTCCAGCTGCAGGCCTGGGGTTTTCACACTTCGCGTGACCCCCAGCCCGCCGCCGGGACCCTGGACATGCGCTGAGATAACCTCCACGCCGCCTCCTTGTCTGTCCAGGCCAGAGAGGCCAAAACGCAGCTGCAGTCCTTGCCAGTCTCTGCCGAGCCCCGGGCTGGCACTGAGATGTCAGCCACGCCAGCAGCGCCCGCCCTCCCCGCACTCCTGCAGGGTCGCCCCTTCCAGAGCCCTAAGCTCTGTGCGCCTGTGGGGCGGGGAGCCCCTGACCTCGGCCTTGACCCCTCGGGCCCCTGGCCGGCCACGCTGGCCTCTCCCGCTGGCCGCGGCGTCCTCCTGGCGAGCGCCCAGACTGGGCCTGCTCCATCCCTGCCCCCGCACGCCTGCAGCTGCCCCCCCGGCCTCCTTCAGCTCTGCTCAGGGCTCCGCCCAGACCCCTGCTCAAAGCTGGGGCGCCCCTCGCGGGCACACACATCAGCAGGGCGCTTCATCCCGCAACATCCATCCCACACATTTCCTACCCCCACCTACCGCAGCACTAGAAGTCGGGGATGCCTGTGAAATTCCCAGCACCGAGGCAGTTCTAGAAGATGCACAACAAGCCTCTCACCGAATGGGGGGCCCTGGGAGGCAGCTAGAGCCCCAGCCTCTCTGGGTTGGTGGTCCCCCAGGATCCACCAGATCCCTCCAGTCCATCCGAGGCCCCTGCCGAGGACCACAGACCTCGTGTATTGGATGGAGCCTTGTGTGGCGAGCGCCGGCGGGCTCCGGAGACTTCTTTGGGAATGACCCGGACCCCTGGCCCTGGAGGGGACTCCATGCAGGCCTGGACGCAGGAGAGCCACATGGCACCACTCAGCGCCGACGGGGACAGCTCTGTGCGGGCGAAGGCAGCCCTGCACTCCTCAGGCCCGTCTCTCCCACAACTGCCCTGCTCCCCTGCCTCCCGTGGTTCTCGGGGCCTCGGGGCCCGGCCCCGGGCTGGGCCCTGAAGGCAGCGGCCTGGTCCCAGCAGGCTGGCTTCCGCTCAGGCACTCCAGCCCCTGGGGGTGAACTTTCAGTGGCCTGTCCCTTAGGGGGTAGAGATGATGCCGCAGGGGACGGGGTCAGGCTCCCCATCCCCAGCTTCACTCTACTTCTCCCCGAGAGACGCCTCTAGCTCTTGGGGTGCAGGCAGAGATGCCCTGAAAGGCCGGGTCTTCTGGCAACTGCCCAGCGCCTTGGCAGAGCTGGAGACGCGAGTGGAGGCGCCACGGGGAGGGCCGGGGGCACCGGTGTCGGCCCCGAGAGCTCTGGGCGCCGCTCTTGGCACTGGTCTGCTGAGGCTCCTGCCCGAAGCTCCACGAGAGCCGCGCTGAGGTTCCAGGGCCTTCTGAGCGCAGCTGGCGCGTAGCGGGCTGCGGCCACCCGTCCCCTCGCCCACGCCACCCTTGACCTTCATGCCAGGCTTGCTAGGCGCGCCGTATGTTTCCCCCACGTTACAGTGAGGAACTGAGACTCACCGGCTCCTGGGTCTGGGGTCCCCGAGCCCCCTCTCTGCTGTCTCCTCAGAACCCTCATCCTGGCCCCTCTTCTCGGGGTGACTCCCACCCATTCCCCTGGGGTGAGGACGCAGGGCCTGGGGGTGCCCTGCTCTCCTCCCCCATCTGGGACCACCCAGCGCTCTCCCCGCCTGTGTGAGCCCCTGCCAGCTGCCCTTTTTGGAGGCTGCCAGGGGTGCACCCATAGAAGGCCTTGAGGATGGCTGGTTGGGGGGAGCAGACCTGGCGACCACCTCCAAAATGCCCCTTCCTCATATTAGCGTCTGCAGCAATCCCAGGGTGCACGCCCACCGGCCCCGCTGCCACTGTCCGGGGTCTGGGCGAACCGAGAACCCCCACGGCCTCTGGGGGCTGGGGGCTGGGGGCTGGGGGCTGGAGCCCCTCTGCAAAGTGGACTTTTTAAACCAGGCCCTTGGCACCTGGTGCTGCCAGTTCGAGGGGCCACCGAGCCTGGGGACAGGCTGCAGGGGCTGGCGTCGGTGGCCCCCCCCCCGCATGCCCGTGGACCCCAAGGAGGGTCCCCTTACCAGCTTAAAGATCCTGGAGAGTGCGCCCTGGGCCTCGTGGGCACCTTTGAGCCCCTTGTGAGCTGACTTATAGTCGGAAGCTCTGCCTCCGTAGCCAAAGCCTGGCTTCTGCCCTTCGGCTCCCTGCAAAAGAAGAGCGGAAAACGCCTCAGCCGCCACCCCTGGGGAGCCTGGCTGTGCCTTCAGGGGCTTCCCTGAGCTACTGACGACGGGGAAGGAGTCAGTGCCCAGTGATCGCGGGCGCGGAAGTTTCCAGAGGTGCCAGCAAGCCGAGGACGGGGGGAGAGGCCCTGGCTGAGGGCAGGAGACGCCCTCGCGGCCGCGACTCCCTTACCTGAGCATGGCCCGAGCACATTTCGTGTTAGAGACCAACATCTCTTCCGTGTCGGCTGCTCGTGTGGCTCGTGGCATGTGGTTTTCAAGGGATCAGCACACACCAGCCGACATGTTACTTAGCACGGGTTTGGAGGAAGCGGGACATGGGCTCTAAAATGTGCACGTGGCAATTTCCCAGCGAGGCTGCCCACCGCCCGAGGCCCGGAGGGGGCCGAGCGCTGCGTCCTCGAGGGCACCTGTCACCAACCTGGCTCTGCGGATGCGTCGCAGCCAGAGACCTGGAAGGCTGGAAGCCTGTGGGCTCAGTGTACGCGGCCCTGCCAGGAATTTCAGAGCTCATGCCTTTTTTTTCCCTTCTTGGAAGACCCAAGGACTGAACCCAGGACCTCATACATGGGAAGCAGGGGCTCAGCCACTGAGCTACACCCTCCCCGTCCATGCCTTTCCTAAAGACAGACTTGCACTCGCTGGCCCAGAAGGAGCAGGCTTCGAGGCTGTCACCACTGGGGGAAAGAGGCCGGGCCCTACCCCTGCCACAGGCTCAAGGCCCAGGGACTAGCAGGGGTGGGGGTTGGACAAGCCCTGGGCTCCAGGCCCCTGCCCTGGCCTCTCAGCATCCTCTCCCCAGCTGTGCCACCTTGGTGAGGGCCAGAACCTCTCCAGGCCTCAGGCGCCACACCTATGAAATGGGCTAATAAAACTCCTCCCTTCTGCACCCAGCAGCCGTGCTCTCACTTCAGGGGAGCTGGAGGAGCTTTCCTCTGGGGCAATAGCAAGAGCCAATGAACAGTGAAATACCGTTTTGTGTTCCTCAGACCAATTCATTTTCTAATAAAAGTTGAACTAGTGTTGCCTTTTAGTTTCAGATGGGAACTGCCATTTCAAACACGAGGCTGGGGAGGGAGGAACTGTGATGATGGATGCCAACATCTGGGGGGCAAAGATATTCTAATCCTAGCGTCCACTGGAGGACAAGCCAGGCCACCCCCTGTCGGGCACCAGATCTCCGTGTGCTGCACCATGTCTGCTCAGTTGACAGGGCCTGCAGGACCCCCGGCCGTGCGTCTGCCCACAGTCCTTCCACTTCACCAGCGGGTGTGAGCTGGCCGGAGCCTGAGAGGCAGCCAGGCCTCCCCTGGTGGTAGCGGCGCTGGGTTTCAGCTCCTGGTGGGCTGGAGCTGAAGGGCAGCTTCCCAGACTCTTCCCACCGCCCACACCGCCTCTACAGTCTCCTCCAATCACCCTGCGCTCGGCAGGAGACACTGGCCACCCAGAGCCCAGGTGGCGACTCTCATGTGAGCACGTGGTTTCCAAGGCCGTGGAAGCGGGGGCGGGGGGGGGCTGCTCAGGCAAAAAGGTGGAAGCCCGCATATTAAGGAAGGCCCGCGCCGCCCTTCAATACCAGAAGCTTCCACGGGCACGATCTCTCCACGCTGGTACCCAGAGGGGTGGATGATGGTTAGGAAGCTCTGCGCCAGACAGACAGACAGACGTTAAATGGTGAGAACCCTACTCCCCGTGCAAATGCTGAGTTTCGGTTTTACTCCATTGCTTTCCTCCCCGGCCCAAGCCCAAGAACTAGATTCAGGGATCGGATTTCGGATGGGTAACCTGGTGGACTTCTCCTCCTTGCAAAGTCTCAGAAGCTTTTACCTTTGGACAACCTATTTACCAGGAAACAGACAGCAAAGTTTAGAAAGTGGGGCTTTTCGGAAATTCCCCAAACAGGAAGAGAGTCCTGTAGCTTTGGAAAACAAACAAAAAGCAGGCAAGGATTTTGCTTTGGAAGAAAGAGAAACTGAACAAACATTAGTAGGATCAAAGGCGGAGAAAGGCAGAGTGGACTGCAAAGCCGGTGGGTGGAAGCAGCCTAAACACGCCTGGAAAAAAGGCCTTTCTGGCCCTCCCTCCAGAGTCAGGCCGTGCCTAGAAGATGAAGGACAGATAAAGCAGCTTCTGGGCTAAAGTGCATTTAATTCTTCAATGCTGTCTGTCTCCTGTGGGCACAGAAAAGCAGGGCTGCACTGACGTGTGTGTGCCAGCCCTTGGGCATTGCCTGCATTATTGCCATCTTGTGGGAAATGCATTGTCAGAAAAATCAGGCTCAGTGTGCATTTATATAAAGGTTCTAGCAGATACCTTACTTTAATTCAATTCAGGCGCTTTCTGGACTCTTTCCTCTCTCTCTCCCCCAGCCTTCCCATCCCTCTGTCCTTTTAATCCATTCCTCCGTGCACATGGCGCTCACTGCACAGCTGGACAGCAGGGCTGTACCAGGGAAGCAGGATGCTGGGAGTCCCGAGGCAGACGTGGTCCTGGGGTAGGCTGGTGCCTATTCTTCCATTTACCCTGAGCATTACAGTTTTTATGAAGGACGAACCGTAGCTACTGGTTGATAGGAAATGAAGTCTAAGTTTGGTTGGAATGGACTGGGAGGCATCTTAAGTTGGCTGGGGCGCGTTTCCCTAGCTCTGGAAATAGAGCAAACCAGGCATTTTAAATCCTAATGGAAGCTCTCAGGACCAAAGCGCCTACCATTCCTGAGGAGGTTTCCCGGGATGGCTTGTTTTCTAAGCTTTAGTTCTTACTAAACACAAAGAAAGACAGCCAAGTTCGGATGAATGAGGTTACTATAAATTGAGTAACTGAATTTAGCATCTTTAGGATCATTTTCGCCAACAAAATTTCCAGCTCAAAAGGGTGATTTGAATGGGCCGGTCAGGCACGGCTCCACAGTGAGACTTCTGGGGATTATTTCCTTTGGACAACTGTTTACCAGGAAACAGACAGCATCGTGTAGAAGGTGGGGACTTTGGGAAAATTAGGAGTTTTCTCAAACATGGTGCTGCTTCTTCCCAGGAGCCTTCCGGCGCCCTTTGGGAGGAGAGGCCTTTGCGCGCCCCGGTGCCCGACGCCTGCGAGCGTTTCCCCTCCTGCAGTGGAAACAACTGGAAGCAGTGGAAACAAGTGGCAGCAGCGGGCGGCAAGCTGCTCTTTACAGGGCGGGAAGGCGAGGCCGCCAAGCAAGCGACGCGGACCAATGGAAGAGGAAGCCGAAGGCAAAGGCCGCCACCTACCCAGCTGAATCTGCTCAGCGACAGTCCTCTTCCCTGCAGGGGAAGAGAAAGACACGGCGGTCAGGGCGGCCGGCAGCCGGGACGGGCGGGCGAGGTGTGCACGGCCCTCACCCACGGGGCGCCCTGGCTGCGCGGGGCCGCGGGCGGGCCCAGGGCCAGCCCCGGGGAGCAGAAGGTGCCGCAGCCCTGTCCTACCCAGAGCCCGTGGCGACGCTCTTTTGGGTCGTGCAGGAAGCGATGAATCCAGCTCTCTTTTTTTGGTACATTTGGGGATCTCAGGGAAGGTCTATGAAAAATTCATGATTAATCAAAAATGCAAAGGTCTTACCTTTCCTTGTGAGGGAGGTGGAGTGCGAGGGGTCACCTGGAAAACATGCAGAGGCTGTGAGCCCTTGGACTCCGGGCCCCCCGGGCCCCCAACCCCCTGCAGGGCTCCCCGCCCTCCTGCAGGAGCCCTACATCCCTGCAGGACCCCCAATCCCTGCAGGACCCCACATCCCTGCAGGACCCCCAATCCCTGCAGGACCCCCAATCCCTGCAGGACCCCACATCCCTGCAGGACCCCCAATCCCTGCAGGACCCCACATCCCTGCAGGACCCCCAATCCCTGCAGGACCCCACATCCCTGCAGGACCCCCCATCCCTGCAGGACCCCCAATCCCTGCAGGACCCCACATCTCTGCAGGACCCCCAGTCCCTGCAGGACCCCCAATCCCTGCAGGACCCCCAATCCCTGCAGGACCCCACATCCCGGCAGGACTCTAGGACTCCCCCTTCCCCAGGGCAGCCACCTGGCTCTCTGAGGGAGCATGCTCCGTTTCCCGCTTCTAACTCCTCTCTAGCTGATGCTCCCTGAGAGCGCTTAATAGCTATTAGGTGCAAGAAACCAGCCACCCTTTCTGCCGTGCTTGCCCATTTCTGTTCTACTTGAAAGACAGAATCTAAGATTGTGAAAATAGTCAATGCTGCAGAGAATCTTCCAGAACCTGCACAATGTTTGAGAGGATGGGGCCTTGGTCCGCCCTTATGAGTGTCAGAGACACAATTGTGGCACACGGGGGGGGGGGGCAAGCTCCACATCACCAGTGGCCGTTTCCAGGTCGTTGGTGGCGTCTGGTCCTCAGAACCTCGGAAGGCGTGCCTCAGGCCGGCGCAGGCGCCTGCTGCCCAGAGGTTTCATGCCTAGCTGCTGAGGGGGCACCGAGCATCCCCGTGGGCCTCAGGGGAACGGAAGGTCCGGCAGGTGGCAGGTGCGGCCCCGGCTCGCCCATTCCCATGCCAGCCTCGCCTAGGATGGCGGCAGGTCACTCGCGATGGACTCGTGTCCAGCGCGCCCGGCAGGGCCCAGCCGCCCGACACTGTCTACCTGCCCTGGTCCACTCCGGAAGGCCATACTCACGATGCTCTTGAAGAAGTGGACCACGGGGTTCTCGTCCTGCGGCCGCCCATGCTGGGGCTTCTGGGGCAGGGAGCCGTAGTGGGCGGCGCGGGCCGCGTGGTGACCGTCCTGGAAGAAAGGGGCGCGGGCGTCAGCGGGGCTCGGCCACCCGGGGCCAGGCCGCCGTCCAGGGCCGCCTCGGGGGCCAGTGCCTCCGCTCCGCTGGCCGGGGCCTCTTCTTTGAGAGCAAGGCCCGTGTCCTGGCCGCGCTCACAGGCCGCGACCCTGAGCCCCGCGTGTGGCAGGGCCTCTGGCCAGGCCATGGCGGCTGGCTGGGCCTGGCCACCTCGCTCAGGGTCTGGGTCTCCCGCAGCTGACAGCGCCATCCAGGGGAAGCCACGGTAAGGCAAGGTAATTCCACCCAGGACTGAGGGGAAAACACCGCTTTCCCCAAGGCTTCCAGGAATTACGACAGCAGAAGACAAACCCACTCGTCAGCTCTGAAGAGGCTGCACAGCACAGCGACCCTGCAGTTCTCAAAGTCCTCGCCTCATGCCACGGACGCGGCAGCGCGGGACGGCGGCGGGAGCCATCCAGGGCCGCCCCCAAACTCTGATAATGCATGGAGCGGGTTTACGGGGCTCAACCCGTGGGCTTTGGCGTCAGAAAGGGGCAGGTGATCTGGCAGGAGGCTCAGCGTCTCTGGTCTTTTCCCATCTCGTGAGGAGGGCGATGGGCGCGGTCGCTGGAGGGGGGCCCAGCACCCCGCCCTCGCTGTCGGCGTTGACGGCCGCGCGTGAGGTGGACTTTGTGCAGCGGCCAGCAGCTGGGAGCCCTTGACTGCCCCACGGTGCCGCGGCTCACGAGACTTGTAGAGTTTCCTTTAAAATGTTTCCTGCGTCCGTCCTCCCTCCCACTACTGACATTTAAAAGAAAAAGCTGACTGGCCCCCTCCGCAGTTCTAGAGCCTTCCATTCCTGGCCCGCCGCGGGGCCGCACTGCGCTGCTCCCTCCCGCACAGCGACGCCTTGTTCTCCGCTGCGTCCGATGGGAAATCTTCCACTGGGCCTCCAGGACCCTCGGATCTGGCCACATCCCGGGAGGCCGGGCCCTCTGGATTTCCCGAGGCCACTCGTCTCTGCCTTGGCGCAACGGCCACCCCCTGCCCTGTGAACAAGGCGCCCGGGCCGCAAGCCCCCTCTGCGAGGCCCGGACCCCCGCTTCCCCGACTCATCCTCCCACGGCCCTCACTTGACCAAAGCGTCCGGACGTTTCTCGGCCCCGAAGGGTCTCCCTGCAGCCGGCGTCCACGCTGTGGGCAGTCGTCTTTCTGAAGCACGGGGAAGGCGCAGCCCCTCTGCGTCGACGCCCGGGGGTGGGGTCTGTGCCTCAGTGATTCTGGAAAGGCCCCTGCACGAGCCTGACCTCCCACCACCCACAGTGCAGCCCCCGCCCCGCCCTGCACGCCGCCGCCAGCGCTCCAGTCTCCTGAGGCCTGGGCCTGCTGCCCACCTGGAGGCCGCGCTCCCCTTCTGCTCAGTCCACCTCGACTCACCTGGCCGGGCTCCCTGGGCCACCCGTTCATGACCTCCGTTAGAGCATGGCGCACAGAACGGGGCAACCAGGGCCCCACATCCTCTCCCCAACCAGGGGGCTGTCCTCCTCGCAGTCCCCGCACCGGGCCTCACTGTCCTGGATCACCTGCCAGCGGCCAGGTGTGGCTCAAAGCACTGCAAATGCAGCGAAAGCAAACCCCACAAAACTCCTGCCCTACACATTTTGGGGTGCATTAATGGATGAATGCATGACCCAGTTTCACTCCCTGGATTTCTTATAACTGGTGCCATGCATTTCAGCACTTAATTGTATTTTTCCTGTTCTGTTGCTTCTTCTTTGTTAACCATTGTTTTGTTTCCAGTCAGACTGTGAATTCTTTTAGGCAGAGTCTGTCATTCACACCAATTCTGTACAGTCCATAGAATATAGTATAATTCTCTGTAATACCAGATGCTCAATAAATAGGTACTGTTTGTAATGATGTAATCACCAATTATTTAATTTCGCCACAGAGAGGCTGCACAGGGAACTTTCAACACTTTGGTCACGGAAGCAGACGTCACGAGCGCCACGTCAGGGCAGAGGGGGAAGAGCCGGTGCGTTTCAGTGACTGTTGAAACCGCGACACTTCTCCGTCTCACTGCCAACGTTGCTGCGAGAACAGAAATCGTCCCAGTGCTCTGAGATCCCCGCGCTCCTGCAGCTTGACTCACGCGGTGGGGGGCTCAGCAAGTATTAAAGGAACCAGCGAACCGAGCAGCCGTGGCCCCGCGAGCGGGTCTCGGGCTTCGGCTGAGAGAGAATCGCTCGGAGGATTCTCAGCGCTACAAGCTTGCTGAGAGGCCAGAGCACACAGAGGCGTCTGCTGTGGCGTTTGCACTCGGGGTGCCTAAGGCTCAGGCCCGGCTGTCGGCTGATGCGTTTCTGCTTCAGGAAAGAGCTTCTTGGGGGCACAGGAGGAGGAGTCAGGAGCGGCAGCGTTGTCATGGCGATCTGGGGGTCCTGAGGAAGGGGCTGTATCTGAGTCACCTTCCCAGTGGCCCCAGGTCTCATCCCTGCCGGGCGTGCCCGGCCCGAGTCCTCAGGTGTGGCCTCACCTGCCCGCACATCCCCGCCCCGCCGGTGACTGGCAGAAGAGACGCCCCGAGCGCCCAGCCCTCCTCTCGCCAGCTGAGTGAACACGAGGTACCCGGCTCTCGAGGACCGCTCCACACGGCGTGACGGCGGCAGCCACTGGCGGGGTCAGGCTGCTCTCACCAGACGAGGAGGACGCACCTGACTCAGGCTGCCCGCTGCCCCGTGGACGGCCCGGTGCACGCCGCAGGAGGTGGAGGTCAGCGTCCAGAGACAGTGGGGCCCGCCTGCACCCACGCGGGCAGGAGCCAGGCCGGCGGGACGGTGGAGGCCAGCAGATCTCCACTGCTTCTTCAAGGTCATCGGCCCAGCCCCTCCTTTGCCTGGCGCCTTCAGCCCCCCAGCTGCTCTTCTCAGCTGGTTTCCAATTCTCCTTGCCCAAGGCCACAAATGCACTCCAGTCCAGCCTGGGCACGTGCCGTGTGGGTCGTGGCCAGACCACCTGCCCCCAGAGTGGGATATGGTCCCCGGCTGCCCAGCAACCCTTCTGTGGCAAAGCCTGGGGGGCTTTGTGCCTAGGAGAGGGTCGCCTTGGTGAGGAGCACGAGGGAGCCTGCAGCATGTTAGGGGAAGCAGAACTTGGGGGCATCTCAAGTCTGAGTGCCTGAAAATTAGGTGGGGCTTCAGGGAGCCCTTGGGGCCCTGTAGCCCAGGGCAAAAGGCCAGCAGGTACCGGATGCCTGGAGGGTCTGCCAGTGCCGGGAGGCTGAACACAGAACTAGGCTGAGAAGTCAGGGGTATGAGCACACCCCTGGGCAGGGTAGTGTCGAGGTCGGGCACCACGGGGAATCTGGAGCTAAGAGTCTTGTTGCTAGACCTCAGGCCCCGGGTTGTTTCACAGCCAGGTGGGGAGTGTTGCGGGGCAGGAAGTGGGAATTGGGGGTCCCGTATCCAACGACCCTTGAGTCATGGGGCCTTTAGGCTTAATGGGGTATTGGGGGGGTCTTAGGAAGGGGCGAGGATGGCCTATTTCTACTTTGAGAAGTTCTGCATCCCATATACATCCTGTAGCAGTGGAACTTTTAGTCTACAAGGAAGGGAATGTGATGTGACAAATGGAAACCATGTCAGCATATTTTAAAAATAGTGCTTTTTGGTCTATTTGTTATGTTTTACAATTTGTGGGGAGTGGGCCCTTAGCCATGCTCTTCTACCTTATTGTAGACAAGTTGCCAGTTTCCTAGGTTGGGAGCGAGGGGGAGGGGAGGGGCGGGGAGGGGAGGCAGCCCCGGGGGGGAGGGGCACCGCTCAGTGAATTGGTCCCCGAGGGAGCAGCCCCTCCGGAGACCCTCACCCTGGCCAAGGCCACAGGTGTCTACTTCCTCCCTTCAGTCCCATCTAGAGGTTCCTGGTTGCTGCCCCAAGGGGTACTTGAAGGTTTTTAAGACAAACCTTTAGTAATTCCCTGATGAAGTCGTTTTTAAAATGTATTTACTAAGGCTGGAAAAAAAGCCAAAACTGACACCATTTTATGGTCATTTGCCAAGATTTGTGTGTCTTTGCCCACGTGTAGCCTGTGTCCACGAGCTCATTTTCTTCTTCGGTGACGTCACGGTAAAGGAAGACTCTGAATGCTGGTGGAGCCAGGGATGAGACCTGAGGCTCAGGTCAGAGACGCGGGTCCCAGGCTGAGCATGGACAGTCAGAGTCTGGAGGGGGCTGGAAATCAAAGTCACCCCCCTCCAAAAGGGCCACAGATGAGGTCAGGGTGTTTCCTCGGGACATTTGACTGGCTTATTGGCAGCTGAATATTTGGGACAAGTGACATTTGGAAAAAATATTCTAATTCTCATAAATCAAAACTTTTGTATTGTGTAGAAAAACAATACAGTCTCATTGTATCAAAATGCCATATAAAATCGGAAACTTTAGAGAAGAAAGTCTGCCACCCGGGGATGGCTTTCGCTTAGACCTGACTTCACACGTATATAGGCGCCGCGTGCTGGGCGAGCTCTCCTAAAGTGACCCTACTGCACGGACGGTTCTGCTCACCTGATTTTTATGTTTTTACTCAGTATGCCATGGGCCTCCTTCCATATCAATAGAGGTTTACATTATGATTAATAAAAAGACCGAAACCAAACAACTTCTTAATAGCATCTACCAACGTCGTGCTACAGGAAGGAGGAGGCTGTGTTAAAGGGTGGCCATTTCGTTTATCTCTAAAGTAAACTGCGCTTCCCACCAGCCTGCTGCACTGGGCTGGTTTTTGGGGTAATGGTTATGACCCGTCTATTTTATTTCCCTTCCACCTGCGACAACGCTCCTCACCAGCAGGGGGCGCTCCTGCCGCGGCCTCCAAGCTGTTCCTTCCAACCAGGCAGGGATTTTTAACTGCTTTCCAGTTCGCTTGGGGTCCAGGAAACTGTACTAACAAGTTCCTAACTTGGAAGTACTAACAGGAGGCTGGTTTGGGCCAAGTCTTCTAAGACCACTGGTCGTCGTCTGGGCTGAAGATGGATTCCGCTGACTACAGCTTCATGGAGGGAGGGCAGGGGTGGCTTCGGCGCCATCGTTTGCATTTGGATTTGATTCACGAACGTAGAGTCGTCCCTCTCGGGAGAAAACGCTGTCTCTTGTAGGAATTAATAGTCACTGCTCCTGGGGGGTTGTAGTTAGAAAAAGAGAGCGAGAAGGAGCGAGTGCCAGCTCTTTCCTTCTGAGAGAGGGACTTGACCTCCCTCCTGAATCGTGGTTCCGGGCGAGTCCTCTGTCCGGGGCTCTGTCCCCTCCCCGTGTGTCGCCGTCCGACCCGGCCAGCTCCGTGCTCCAGGTGGGAGCCGCCCCGCCAGGCAGGAGGCCCTCTGCCCCCGCGCCCCAGCCCGGGGCCCCTTGGGGAGGGGGCCGGGAGGAGAAGAAGAACGCCTGCTTCAAACAGGGGCGGCCCGCGGGCAGAGACGGGGTCCTGAGGGCACGAGCAGGCTGGGGAGCCACCGCTCCTTCCGGTGGGTGTAAGGCTGCCTCCACCGCCTGGCTCCCTGCCTTGTCCCTGATGACACGCTGCTCGTCGTGATGGGAGGAAGAGGGTAGTGGCCGCACCTTGGAAAATGTCACACCAGGTTTTAAGCATCGTTAAAGGTGCGCTGGCTTCCCCTCAGACCACATAGATGGACAAAAGGTACACTCAGCTCCTCCACTTTTAACATACTTTAGATCTGGGAGCTTCTTCATTCCAACACCTCCACAGCTAAAGATGAAGGACACTCTCTGCATGAAGAGAGCCGGTGCTGCGTGGACTTGCCGTTCGGAAACCTCGGCCTCTTTAGACACTTAGAATTGAGCATGCTCACGGGGGTGACCACGGCTGCACCCTCACACCCGGCTTCCTCCATCTCGACCCACCATTGACCGCCTGGATTGTTCCCCACAGCACCCACGAGGAGCTCGCAGTACCCTGGAGGAGCAGCTCCCAGCACCCAGGAGGAGCTCCCAAAGCCCAGGAGGAGCTCCCAGCACCCAGGAGGAGCTCCCAGCACCCAGGAGATCCCAGCACCCAGGAGGAGCTCCCAGCACCCACGAGGAGCTCCCAAAGCCCAGGAGGAGCTCCCAGCACCCAGGAGATCCCAGTGCTCAGGAGGAGCAGCTCCCAGCATCCAGGAGGAGCTCCCAAAGCCCATGAGGAGCACCCAGCACCCAGGAGGAGCTCCCAGCATCCAGGAGGAGCTCCCAAAGCCCAGGAGCAGCTCCCAGCGCCCAGGAGGAGCTCCCAAAGCCCAGGAGCAGCTCCCAGCTCCCAGGAGGAGCTCCCAGCACCCAGGAGATCCCAGCGCTCAGGAGCAGCTCCCAGCATCCAGGAGGAGCTCCCAAAGCCCAGGAGGAGCTCCCAGCACCCAGGAGATCCCAG
>JAKSZT010054215.1:3496517-3537784 GCA_026826555.1 Tolypeutes matacus | reverse complement strand
GTGGAAGCGGCAGGGCCTGACTACAAGTGGGGGCAGGGAGGGGTCGGGATGAAGGTGGGGGTGGGGGTGGGGGAGGTGGGCAGACTGCTGGTGTGTGGATGGCAGCCAAGGAGCCCCATGGGGACCCAAACCAGGGGCACCGGGGGGGTGGCCAGCGGGATGGCGCCCTTGCTTGCTGAAGCCGTGGCCTCTCCCAGTCCTGCTCCCATGTGGTTGAGAATGTCCAGGCTGTTAAAATTCTCTCTGTTCTATGCCTGAGGTTCTTCCTTGGCCTTCTCCTTCTTCCATGTGCTCCCGGGCCGGGGGCCCTGGCTTCTCTCTCGACCCTCACACCACTGAATGGTTCATCTCTCTACCTCAAGACCACTGGATTACCTGATTAACTGGGTGCTGACATACAGAAATCCAAACTTCTCATTGCATTGCATAACCTCTAGATGCCTCAAACTCAAAACGGTCTCAAATAAACTGAAGTTTCCTACCAAACTGGCTGATCTTCTTAAATATCTCATTCCTGACCAACTTCAAGGATGAAAAGCCTAAAGTCATTTTCAACTTCTCACACTCCATTTTTTATATCTGACCCTTCAAAAGCGCCGCCCGTTCTTCCTTTGCAACGTTTCTCACATCTGTCTCCTCGTCTCCACTCTAGGTGAATCCAGGCCTGTCCCTCCAGAGGCCTCAGGCTTGGAGACCTGCAGCCTGTTTCCATCTCAGCCGCACATTCTTGAGATGCCAAGCCCGGGGGGCTCACAGGCCCTCCTTTTCCCTGGGACCTCCCCTCCCCCTGGCCCATTCTACCCTCACCCCTCCCATTTCATCCACTAAGGTCTCCTTCTGCTCTCTTGGCATAGTTGCTCAATCATCTGAACTCCAAACATTCGTAGTTCCGACCTCACTAGCATTGGAATCATCCTGAAATATGTGGACTACTTTCACGTTCTTATCATCCGGATCCACAATTGCCTGTTAAATGAATCATCTCAGTTTAACTCTGCTTAGAGTATATTCAAGTTTAATGCTACCAGCATTTCAAAATGAAGTGATGTCTATATACAGACCTCTACAAATATATCTAACCAAAGAGGAATGATTCCAAATTCATTCAGCGAAATCAGATGGGTCAAGAACCTGTCCAATCAATGGCTTTCACCATGCAACTAAGTATTTCCAAACTACGTGCTCCAAAATGCAGTTCTCAAATATGGAACTGCATTTCCAAGCAGAGAAGTTACCCCAAGACAAATTCCAGACAGTTGCACACAGAAACCAAGAGTCCCCGACACGCTGCACACGTCTGTCCAGCACAGCAGGCCATGCAACACGACTAGGACATGCTGCCCAGTCCCGGCCACCTGGGAGACGCGGGCAGGGTGGGTGGGACTCCTTGGTGTCACGGCTCTTTTAGGACACTGATTAAGCCCGTTCCCACAAACATGTCCATGACATGGCGACGAAGTCACTACGCTGCAGCGTCTGAAGAGCAGGGAGAAGAGACCGTGCCCAGCCCAAAGCCCTAATTTTTTGCATGGTAGGGATGCGTATTTATAAGTCGCAAGAGCAACAGAAATCATTAAGGAGTCTGATTTTCTAGCCGAGCTTTAGATTCTGTGGCTAATATAAATCAATGCAAATGTAGAAAGAAAACAATAGCTGCATTGTACATAATTAAATGTGTTAACAAAGCACAAGAGCATCTGAATACTAATAATTCCACAACAGCTGGGCTTTGTGTCCCTGAATGCGGTTATCTGTGAGGTACGGAGAAGGGCATTTGTGTCCCACAGTAGCTGCCCCCAACACTTAAGAAGTGTGGTGAGGAGGCTAAACCTTCTTTTTGGTAGAGACAGGAGCAGTTTAAATTCATCAGCTAGTATTACCTTGAATCAGATGGAGGCCCAATGCAGCCTTTTTACTTCACTTCACTCATGGAGCCGAACACTGACTGCACAATTAGCAACACATACGGATCCACTTCTTTGAGGACGTGCACTTACAATATTCTCTCTGTTATGGGTCAAATTCTGCAATTGTACGAAAATGTCTTTAAAAACCTCAAAAAACCAACACCTCAAATTTTTTTTGCTAAAATGACCCCCAGAAATCTTAGCGGGGGAAAAAGCATCGCCCTTTTAGAAGGTGGTAGTGTTAAAATCAATGAACGGGCTGCTAGAAACTGAGCACTAGATGTGCATCATTTACTTGCGAGGAATTTCTGGAGCATAAAAATGCTTGTGGGGGCAGAACCAGATGCTCGGGGGCTGGTGTTTGATATTTAATGGTGCTCACAGACACCGTGACTGGGAGAGGCCCGTCCGCTGAGGTGGCTCTGGCCGAAAAGTCCCAGTGGCACCCTCTCGCTGCTGCACGGCAGGCTCCCAGCCCCCTGCCTCCTGGCGAGCAGCGGCCACCGGGACCCAGGGCTTCTTCCCTCCAGCACTCTCCACACCAGCCTCTCCTGCGCGGCCACAGCCGCCTTCTTTCTCTCCTTGCCGCTTTAGGCTGGGGTTTCACCAGTCTCCCAGCTCACCTGCGTGTCTACCTGTCTATTAACAACTCACAGCACCGGCTGCCCCTGGCAGCGTACTTTGAAGATGGGTGAACTCACGCTCAGGAATCTTGAGCGTTTCTGTAATAAGAACTACCCTGTAACAGTGTAGAATCACAGAGTTCAAGAGCTCCATGTTTGTTTTCTCAGCTGTCCTTTACCATCATCCTGTTATTACCAGAAAATGAAACGAATCAATATTCACGCAGGAGCATCTCAGGTGAGTCTGATGATGAAATGAACACGGCCCCATAGCTAAGTAGCGCCTTTTACTTACAGCAGGTTTCTTCGAGCATTGTGCACGAACGGCTTTTGGCAAGACCACCTGTGTGTACGTATGTCTGTGTGAGAAGCAAAATGCAGATTCCCAGCTGCACCCCGGCGTGCACAGGCACGATGCCCCAATTCAGCCCATTCTCCAGATGACGATGCTCACCCTTTGAGGACAACACTGTGATTTCAGCAACTCACCCCCTCCCCTGCCCCAGTGTGCACAGTGTTACAGCAGAAGTTTAACTGCGGAGGCCCTGCCACATCCCCCGGCACCTGGAAGGGGGCTGCCAGTCACCCCTCAGGTGAGAACCACCTGCTGGCTGCTGGCACGCTCACCGCCACTGTTTCTCTATAGCGAGGAGGGGAGGGCGGAGGAAGGCAGCGGGACGCTCAGTGAGGAAGGCAGAGGCCAAGCCACGGGTTCCCTGGCTCCACCTTTGAGGCTTGAGACTCTGTTCTAAATGCAGAGGTTGTCAGGTAAACATGAATGCAAAGTATTTATTTATGAATCAGAGCACGAATAAATTGTTCCCCAAACCCAGAATAAAACATAATATAGAAATTATCTTCTCCAAGAATACAAATCACTTAGTAAATTTAACTGCAAGATACAGTACTTCTTATTGATGAAACAGAAATGATATTGGCCTTTGTCAGTGCAGTTAATTTAATTTTTAAGAGAAGTCAAAACAGTAGACCTAAGGGATACTTTCAATATACCTTGCCTGGGGAAGTTTAATAAAAGTTCGTATTCGTGGGCAGCCAGCTCTGCAATGGCCTGGCAGAATGGAACAGCATCACGGCGCAGCCACTTGGGTTTTCCACCCTGAGGCTCGGTTGTGGGCGCCGTGCCTCCAGGTTCTGTCCAGGGACCCCACAGGAAGCTCCAGCTGCTTTCTCACGAGGCACCCTCCAACTCCCACAAACAGATTTCAGGAAACCTGAGAGCAAAGCTAAGGAAGAGAGGCAGGTGGCTACGCCTGCACAGACCCGAGGCCCAGCAGATCCTGCCTGTGGGTGGTGAGCGTGGGCACTCACCCACGCCCCTTCTCTGTCAGTCAGGCTGTGACGCTGGGCCTGCAATGGATGGTCAGATCCAAGGGCTTCCCCACTGCACCGAACACGCCGAGCAAAACGGCGCCTCCGCGGACCTCCGTGGAAACCTGGACCCAGGCGGCCGGCCTTGGAGCTCCCGTGCGGGAGGCCACCGCTCCGTGGAAATGCGGCCCCACGGCATGGATGGAAACCAGCCGAGGAGCCGGGGGTGCCGGGGCTGCAGCTCGTGGGTGTCCGCCCTGCTGCGCAGGTGCAGGGCCCGGGCCTCACCACCCCTGGAGGCCCACCTGTGGTGCCGCTCCCAAACCCTGCCCCCCGCCCGGGCAGGCTCCCGACGAGGACCGCCGAGGCCCCCCTCACCCCTGGCCCGTGGGTGCTGGTGGCCCCCCGTGTCCTCGTCCAGCTGCTCAGGCGTGCCCCGAAAGTTTTTCAGCCTCCTTTCCCTTAGAAAATCGAATACAATAAATCAGTATTCCCCGTAGTAATAACCAGGGCAAGGCAATCCAGCCAGGTAACGAGACAGCTTTTATGAGATGGTGCCAGGGCGTTTTAAGCCTTACTTTTGGGGAAGAGGCTTCAAAAAAGCTCTAAAGCACATTTGTATGCCCATTATTTCTTTGCTCTTTATTGTTTAGCCCAGAGACGCCCCCGCAGCCTCTGGGCCGGGGCTGGGACTCTCCCGGAGACTGTGGTCATGGTGAACCCCTCCAGACTGAGGAGGAAGGGCTCTGACCCCCCTGCCCGGGGCCTGCTCCCGCACCCGCCCCGCATGGTGCACGGCCTGGAACCGCGCTTCCTTCTCCGGGGTGCTTGGTCAGGGAGCACAGCGGCTGACGCCCTAGGCGGGCATCATGACGTTCCTCAGAAATCCACTCTCTGTGCGACTTCAGAGAAGACAGCGACGCAGCAGGTCTGGTATGCCCACTCCCAGAACCTTCCACCTCAGTAAGCTGAGAACCCGCAAGCCACCCCCCAGACGGGCTGCGGGGGGAAAGCCGAGCCTTGGGGAACTGAGCGCGGCTTCCCCGAACCCCGCCTCTGCAGGGGGCCCACGGGCCCCGCACCGGGAGAGCCGAGCGCTGGCCTCCTGTCCACGACCTGCAGGTGCTTAGCAGAGGTGCTTCCGAGTCCAGGCCCAGGGCTCACCCTCCTGCAGAAGCCCTGTGAGACCTCAAGGGGGCTTATGCCAAAAGCCTGTCGTCTGGATTTGAGAAGCGTGCTGGGGCACCTGTGTGTCCCGCCGGGCCATGCCCACTGGGAGACCCGTGCCCGTGGAGGAGCTGGGCCCTGGAATTTGGAAGTGTAGGCCCGGCCCGAAGATTCCCCTTGTTTGCGGACCCTTCGGCCACTGGCAGTCTCTGCTCAGGGTCACCGGGCAGGGCAAGGGAGACAAAAAGGCCCATGGTTGTGGCCAGTGGGACTTGCTGTGGCAGAAATTCTGCATCTATGAGAGGCGCGTGGCTCCGCTCCAAGCCAGCGCGGCACCTCTTTGACCACACATCCACAAATGAAGGCATCCACCCACCCGCTCCTCAGTCAGGGCCTCCTTTGTGCAGCCAGAACATATCGTTTCTATTTGCTCCAAATAGCTCACTCCTCGAGCCCTCCCACAGCACGGACAGGGTCACGGGAGTGGCGGGCTGGGGTGGGACAAGCAGCAGGCGCGAGCCGGGGGCCAGGATCTCCTTCTCGGCTGGCCACTCGCCCGCCAGGCCCTGTGCAGGGGCCCCAGCCTCACTGAGCTTCAGCTTCTTCATTGCTGAAGTTCCTAAAATGGCCGTTGTAGAGATGTGAGAGTGAAAGGAGAAGCTCGTATCCGTAAAGTTTCTGCTACTTGTGCAACCTCCAGGGATTCCCACAGCAACGCCATACAGACAAGGAGGGGTCAAAAGATCTCCCCAAGAACAGGAATTGCTCTTCAGTGGAAAAGTAAATAACAAAAATTATTTCTATTCCTTGCTCTCAACCAATTTTATACAGAGGGTGCTCAATAAATGCTAGATGAATTCGGTTGAATTTGGCCTCCTAGACCAGAGGTCTGGAATCAAAAACCATCTGGCTGTGATTTGCTATATGACCTCAAACAAGTAATTTAATCTCTTTAAGACTTGGTTGCCTTATCTGCAAAATAGAGCCAGTAGTTGAGGCAACCTCACAGTATCATCCTGATGTGTGCTTGAGACAGGAATTGTAAAATGTGCTCAGCATGGCCTCTGGCACATGGCAGATACTCCATAAAGGCCTTGGTTTTGGCTGCTGCCATTATGATAATTGCAAAACTAGTCTGGGAACATCTTGAAGGTGGGATAATGTCCTAGACATTTCCCCTCTATCCATGCATCCACCTACCCATCCATCCACCCATCCATGCATCATCTATCCATCCATCCATCCATCCATCCATCCATCCATCCATCCACCCATCTATCCATCCATCCATCCACCCATCTATCCATCTGTCTGCTTGCCCATCCATCCAACGACCCATCCATCCATGCATCATCCATCCATCTACCCACCCACCTACCCACACATCCATCCATCCATCCACCCATGCATCATCCATCCATCCACCCACCTACCCACCCATCTGTCCACCCACCCATCCATCCGTCTACCCACCCATCCTTCCATCCACCCACCCAGCCACCCACCCACCTATCTGTCCATCCACCCACCCATCCATCTATCAATCCACCTACCCATCCATCTGTCCACCTACCCACCCATCCATCTACCTACTTATCCATCCGCCCACCCACCTATCCTCTGTCTACCCACCCATCCATCCATCCATCCACCCACCCACCCATCTATCTATCCATCCATCCATCCATCCATCCATCCATCCATCCACCCATCTATCCATCCATCCATCCACCCATCTATCCACCCATCTATCCATCCACCTAATATTTATTTAGTGTCTTGTGGCAGACATAATTCTAAGGAAGGCCCCCAATAACCTTTGCCCTTGTATAATCCCCTCCTCTTTGGGTGGGATAGGACTTGTGAATATGATGAGAGATGATGGTGATTGTTTTACATAATATAGCAAAAGGAAGATTATCTGGGTCAGCCTAATCTAATCTTTTAAAAGAGACCTTTAAAAGCAGGTAGTTTTTTCTGGCTGGCAGCAGAAGCAGAGGTCAGAGAGATTCCAGGCATGACCAGGATGTGATGGGCAGTTGCTGGCCTTGAAAATGTAGGAAACTACAAGCAGGGACCAGACAACAGACTCTTAGGAGCTGTGAGTGACCCCTGGCCAAGAGTGAGCAAGGAAACAGGGACAGCTCTGCAATCTCATGGAGCTGAATTCTGTCAATACTTCAATGTGCTTGGAAGCCGATCTCCCCCAGAGACTCCACATAAGAGCCCAGCCCAGCTGACACCTCGATTTCGGCCTCGTGTGGCTCCAAGCGGAGAAGCTAGTTGAGTCTGCCTGCACTTCTGACCCACAGGACTGTGAGCTAATGAACAGGTTTTGTTTTAAGCTGCTAAGTTTGTGGCAATTTGTTACACAGCATAGATAACTGATGCATGTCTACTGTGTGTCTGGTGCAGGAGCTTGAAGTACAATGGTGAACAAAAGAGATTAGGAGAGAGAAATTAATAAAATAATCACATAAATAAAAACATGCACATTTACATGAAGGAAAGAATCACACACGAGGGTGTTTATCAGAGACACTTTTGTGTCAGGGAGGCTTCTGAGGCTGTGGGGTTGAGCTGAGGCTGAAGGAGGAGTAGGAGTTAACCAGAAGGAGTGGGGTGGGTGGAGCGCTTGGGGCAGGGCAGACAGAGCTCAAGGCGGAGGAAGCAGGAAGCATGGAGGAACCTGGAGGACAAAGTGGAAGGAGGTGGGCTGGGTGGTGTCAGCTGAAGGGGCAGCCGAGTTATCTGCGGCCTCTGTATTTGTGAATTTGCCCTCTGGCTAAAACTTATTTTAACCCCAAAATCAAGACTCGCGGCACTTAGCCATTCACAGACCACCTGGTGGGCACATCCGGCTGAGATTAAACAACATGACGCCCCCCGCACCCCCCTCCATTTCAATCTCATGCTGTAAACACGGGTCCTTTCTGTGACCTATTTAGTGCCATGTTTTTCACAGTTTTGAGCTTTTCCTCGGTGATTTTGCTTTTAAAATGGCACCCAAGCGCGGTGCTAAGTGCTGCCTGGCCTCCTAAGGGCATGGCGCGCTCGACGGCTACGGCGTGAATCACACACAGCGCCTCTGCGGGGAGCTCGACGGTGACGCGTCCGTGTCTTATTTATTGAGCTCCAATTACCTGACCCCTCAGTGCGATTTACAATCAAACTTGCTTAAATTTTTTGAGGCTTTGTTTAAATGCTGCTCTAAAATGTTCTCAACGACGCCGTTTCTAGAAGAGTTTAAAAGGAGGCAGCCCCTAAAAGACCAGTGACACGAAGAGCTTCCCCGGGCATCAGGGCATGCACGTTTCAGGAGGAAGCAGAAGACAGATGGGAAACGAAACGCTCTTAAAACAAGTTTCTAGATCGATCCGGCTGATGAAATGCCATGACCAGGGCTGGAGCTGGCAGGAACCTGACCCTGTTTCCTTGTAGGGACGCTGCTTCAGCATCCCCTCGTGCAGGATGAGTTTACAGAGCTGAAGTACCTCCAAGAATGAGAATCAACGGTATTTTGTTATTTATTCTAAAAGCTTGGGATACCACTGAAGGGTTATAAACCAAAAAGCAACATAATCAGATTTGTGTTTTCAAAGAGACACCCCTGGTTCAGCCATGAAGAAGAGCTGGGACAGGGAGAGGCTGCCTGGTGGGCTCTGGACTCCCCAGGCGGAGGTCGAGACGCTGGAGAGAAGCAGATGGCATCGAGGTGTTTGGGGGATAAAGGTACCAGGACCTGGTTATGACAAAGCTCTGGGGCCACAGGGGAGAAAGGGGGTCCTGTGTGCTTCAAAAGGGGGGTCCCAGAAGCAGCAGCAGTGGCAGCCTCACCTGGGAACTTGCCAGAAATGCAGATTCTGGGGCACACCCAGCCCTGCTGATCAGAATCCCTGGGGCGGGGCTTTAACCAGCTCCCAGGTGAGTCCGAGGCAGCTCACCTGTGCAAGCTGCTCCTCCAGCCTACAGCACGAGCTCCACAGCCATTTGCTGAATCACTGGCAGCCCTCGACAGGCTCCACGTGGCTCTGGTCTCGGTGGCGCTTCTCTGCGGCCCTGGCCCCGGTGCCAACGAGGCGACTAGGCCCAGGAAGGTCGCAGGAGGCCCTGCAGGGCTGGAGCTGAGGCTCGGTGTTGGCGTCACTGTCGGGAGCTTGCCTGGCGTCCCCAGATCTTCTCACCGTTCCTGATTAACTCCCTCCACCGAGTGGCTGACTTCCAGTGAATGGAAAATTAGGCTCTCTTTAAACCGTGAACTTCACAATCGCCTGGGAAGCTTTGAAAACACAGCAGAGCTGCAGCCCTGGCTCCAGCCCGAGCGATTCTGACCTGCTGCCTTGGAAAGGGGCCCAGGCACCATTTTCAAAGACTCCTGAGGAGACTGAATTTTAACATCATTTAAAATCATTAGAAGGACTGATGGAAGAGAACAGGAAGAGGGGTGGCTGGAGGGACTCCTCTGAGCTTTCTATAGTGCCCTTTCTCTCAAACGGCTCCGTGAGATCTCAGAATAATAATATGAAGCTCACGGAGGCACGGGAGCTGCAGTCATTCCACAAACTTTTAAAGGAAAAGTGAAAAGTCCTCAGAATAAAAGCTGCTCCAGGCCTTTCCCACATGTCCTTTAAACCTGTCTTGGCACATTGTTTGCCCCAGCCACGTTTTTAAAGCCAGCTTCAGGGAACCAGTCAACATGCAGGTCTGTTCTGACCTGCCGTCAGCCGGGGCAGTGCCCTTTGCCCTGAGGACAGCGTTCTGCCCTCGGACATTTAATGGCCACAAGCCAGCAGGCCGCACCTCTCACATCCTGCCCGGCTCACCTGCACGGCTTCAGGTGGCTCCTCCACTGGGGCGCCTGCTCTGACTTGGAGTGGGCTGAAGACGCTGGCATTCTGCGGCCCGCAGCAGGTCTGTTTGTTCTGTTTTGTTTTATGTGTGAGAGAAAGAAGCTGAGACTTCATTTTACCTTGTGTGAAAATCGCAGTCTCATAGGAGATGTTTCTGGAGCTCCTCATGGAAGAGCTGGGCTCCCCCGCTGCCACACCACTGCACCCGTCCCACCCCACACGGGGCGCAGAATCTTCAGCAAGAGCCTCCCAGCGCGGGTCCAAGCCCAGGGGCACTTGCCACGGGCTGCGTGCAGGCTCAGGCGGGATCTGTGGACAGAGCTTCTCGCTTCGCCCCCGGGCAGCCTGACCTGTGGACGTGGGCACAGCCCTGGGGACGGGCGGCGCCGCGGGCGAGCAGGCCTGTGACCCAGCCAGCTCCCGGGCCCCAGGGGCTCCCAACCCTGAATCACGGCAGCAGAAGGTCCTGCTTCTGCCTGGGGGTGGGGGTGGGGGGTGGTCCTGCGGCCTGGGACCACCAGAGCTGCGGGAGGGGCGGGGGACCACGTCTGGACGCCAGGGCACCGGGGCATGGAGGAATTGGTCACAGTGAGCTCTGCCCAGGAACTTTGATTTTTATTGTGGTAACATATATAAAATGTGAAATTCCCATTCTAACCACGCTTAGGTGAGAACTTCCATCACCAACCCCCCAAATAGAAACTGTCCTCATTTTTTTTAGGAGGCACCAGAGATTGAACCCAGGACCTTGTACGTGGGAAGCAGGTGCTCAACCACTTAAGCTACATCCGCTCCCCAGGAACTGTCCCCATTAAGCACTGACTCCCCACGCCCCTCCCTGCCCCTGGGAAATGCTGATCCACTTTGTCTCTGTGAATTTGCCTATTCTGGATGTTTCATATCAGCAAGATCATACGACATTGCTCTTTTTGTGTCTGATTCCACCCAGCGTGGCGGCATGTGTGGCAGCAGGCATCAGAGCTTCGTTCCTTTTTATATCAGGGACCATTTTGACTAAAATGAAGAGGAGGGAAGGAGCCTCTGGAGGAAGACTACCTCTGGGGCTGCTCCTCCTTCCCTGGCTGGATGGTTTGGGGAGAGCCAGCCACGTGCTGGGACGTGGTGCCTGCGAGGGGAAAACGCAAGTGGAAGGGCTCACGCCGCTTGGCAAGCCCTGCTGCCCTGCGTGGACGCCCGTCTCCTGCTCTGAGCTCTGCTCTCTTCTCCGCTCTTCCCTGCTCTTACCCTGAAATGTGCTGTTCCGTGAACAGATGCGTCTGTCTCCTGGTTTTTCCTCACAGCAATAAGGCGGCCGCGGCGGTGCCTACTGGTCATAGACATCATATTACAACGTAAAGAGAGAAGGGCTATGAGAGCAAAGAGAAAATGATTTTGGCTGTCTTAATTTAAATGATCACTGAAGTGCTTACAAAACCCTGCAAATTGTAAACAGTTTGGGGGAAATTATCCTATCAAGAAAGAAATTTGGGGTAACTGGAATCCATATGCTGAGCCCCCAGATCAGGCTCTGAATCTTTATTCTGTGAAACTTCCACTTAGTTTGATAGGAGTTAAAAAAATTAGAGCAAAGTCTAAAAATATGTTTTTGAGAAGAAAACTCTACACCAAGTGAAAGGACACCACATTGAGAGAGGATGTGAGTTATTCGTCACCCGAAAAACACCCAGCGATGGTTGCACAGTTGGGCAGTCACAGCTGAAGTCTCTTTCAAATTGGAGTCGACTTGGGGGCTTCTCTGTGTAAGAAAATGCCCCTCGGAAGCTGCTGAATGCAGAACTCACTGGGACGGCGCCTACCAGGAAGGGGAAGTAGGAGCCTCAGCTCTTGGGCCAAGTTGGAGGAGGGGAGGAAAGAAAAGCTGCTGTCCCAGCGGGGGGCCCTGCGGGGGCCCAGACTGAGCGTGCTCGGGGCTGTGGGTCCCTGATATCCACCCTGATTTGGGGGAGCGGGTGGCAGGGGCTGGCAGCAGCCCAGAGAGAGCTGGAGCTGAGGCGCGGCGGCCGCTCTCCTACCGCGGCCCGTGGGCAGGCTGTCAGGGAGGTGGCAGGGTGAATCAAGAACAGGCAGGACTCAGTCTGAGGTCCTGGAAGAATCTCTTTCCTCGTCCGCCCCCACCTGTGCATGAGGACGTGAAAGCCAGCGTGAATACAGAACCTGGGGTGCTGGGCACGAGCAGGCCTGGTGGCAGGCGACAAGGTGGGAAGGGGCTGCACGGACTCGGGGACGCCAGGCCTTGGGAAGGGCCCCCAGGTCCACGGCGCATTCAGCAGTTATGCAGAAAGGCCCGTCTCCGTGGTGATGTCCACAGCGGCTTTTGCAGTTATTTCCATGCAAATTTAAAGGCAAGGAAGGAAGACAAAGTGGTCAACATGAAAACCTCCCTCCAGGCCGCATGCAAATGAAACGTTACAAGCGGACTCGGACGTGATGGCTTTAGCCAGTCCCGGGCGCACGGCTTAGGACCCGGTTCCCAGCAGCTGGCGGGCTGTTCAGCGCAGCACGCCCGGGCGTTAGCAGGAGGGTCTGTGCCAGACATCTCTGATTAGAGGGGCTGCGAACGTGAGCTCGATGGCAAGTGAGAGAACGCGGGGACCGTCTGAAAATCCACCAGCACGGGGAGGGCCGGCCGTAAGCAAACTGCCAGCACTGGTGATGGAGAGTGTGCCGTGAACTTCCTGGCACGCCTTCGAAGTTGTCCACGTGCCGGTGCAAAATCCTACGGTGCGCCAAAAGCGCACGCTACCAGCCCGATTTTAAGCAGGAGGGGTCCGGCCAGGAGGACCAGGACACCTCCCCAGTGGCATGCAGGGAAGCACCAAGCGAGCCTCCTGACCCACAGCTGCGTTCCCTGCCACCCATAACAGGGTCCCTGGGAACCAGACACGTGGGAGCCCCCAGATCCGTGGCTGTGTCTGTGTCACTCTCCTGGAATCCCCAGGACCTATCTCAGGGCGTATGGAGCATGGAGTAGTAGCTGTTGTACATGTATGTGTGTATGTGTGTGCACATGCGTGTGTGTGTGCATGTGCAAGGTCTCGTGCATATATGGGTGCATTTATATATGCACGTGTGCGTGCATGCATGCGTGTGTGCATGTGCGTGCATGTGTGTGTAAGCACACATACAGATGAACTCCTTGTCCAGTGAAGGGATTATTAACCCATTAACTAATATGCTGGGCACTGCTGTTAGCTCCTTTCATAGCATTTTTGAAGTATGAGGAATTTTATGACTAGCCTTTGTGTTTTGAACAGAAGTCAACTTGGTTTCGCAGGTTAGCAGAGTCTTTGGCAGCAGCTGTGACAGAGCCTCTGTTTTTGTACGCCTGAAAGCTAAGAATGCTATTTGTCTTTTTAAATGGTTGGGAAAGAATCAAAAGAAGAATAGCATTTCGTGGCATGTGAAAACGACGTGCCGGCCGAATTTCGGCGCTCATCGACAGTCTTATGGGAGCACAGCCGAGCTCGTTTGCTGAGGCGTCGCCTGTGCTGCTTTGTGCTCTGGAAGGAGGTGGGGGGCAAAGGCCTGAAATGCTTACTCTCTGGCCCTGCATAGAGAAGTCTGTTGACATCTGTGATCTATAATGTAACTTAAAACTCTAACAACGGGCGTAACGAGTCACCACCACCGTAATAAGGCACAGAGCTGGCAGTCAACGCCACGCGGTTTCGGAAGTCGGATTTTTGTGAGCCTCGAGGTTCAAGAACCTCACGGGAAGATATTATTTGCACTTGGGAAGATTTGTGGCTTGACACAGAAGCAATTGAAATTTATTTGGTTTTAATTTCATGAATGGAATTAACAATCATTATTTTAAAACCAGAAGATAAACGTATGCGCTCTCCAAAGGCAGGGATAACTGGAGCCCATGGAACGTGGCGGCTTGCCCGCTCTCCCTCCACGGCTCGCTTACGCCCCTGCCTCTAGTCACTCCGAGGGGATAGGCTGAACCAGGACTCACACTGCACAAGAAAGGAGCCTTTAGCACGGGGCGTTCTGCTAAAGAAAGCAGTTCTCTTTAGGTCTTTTCTTGGGCACAGGTGCACATCTGTGCACAGCCCCTGCCCACCCAGAGCTCGCAGGAACAATGGGACCCAAGTGTCTGGCCCAGAAGCAGTTACACAATATCTGCTTTTCAGAAACAGCCCCCAGCGTGGAGAAAGTGCCTCCAGGGCCACGCGCCACCAGCCAGTGTCAGCCACGGCTATTTTTAAAGGAATTCTAAAAATAACTTTAAAACTCTTCAAGTAAAGAACTACCCAGTGAAATACTTGAAAAACACTCAGGCAATAAAACCTGACTTTTCAGAGAAAGAGAAGGCAATGTAACGATTTGATAAATTGGGGTAAAGCAGACATTCCAAGATGTCCTTTATAAATGGGGCCTCAGGCAGGCACCCTTTTGTTTATCTGCTGCTTCAATCACTTCTAGGTACGTACTGCTATGGTAAAGAACGCAAAAATTTTTTAAGTCTTTTTTTTCCCATTTGGAAATAATTTTATCATATTTTAAGATACAATTTACACTTTGTAGGATATTGGAATAGATGAGGAAATTGAAAATATTCCTTATCTACTCACCTAGTAGTAGATTCTTCTACGTTTTATTTATGAAAATTGTAATTTAGTCACCATGAGTATTGTAATAGTCTATTTTTCTGTCTTTTGGCATGAACCTTGAATAAGCTGACAATCATCGTAAGTAGAAAGCTGGAGTCTCCACGGCAGTGCGGGTGCAGCCCCTACATAGGCATTTATAGCTACAAGACCCCACGGCGTACCAAGGGCGCACGTTGCCAACCGATCCCAGAAGCGGGCTATTTGGGATGAAGCTTATAATCTCCACGACTACGCCAACCCCACATCCGCCCAGGGCCTCTCACGTAGAAAGCACCCAGTAATTATCTCCTGTGCGAATGAAAAAACTCGCATCTGACATGTTTAAAATCAAATCCAACTTAAAAGAGAAGAAAACTGCTAAAAACTAGTCCCAATATTTTTCTTCTTTAGATAAATTTACTTATAGGAAATGGAAATGTTAAAAAAAACAACAATCTTTAGGATGTTTGGAAAGCTTTTGTTTTGTTGTAGTGTGTGTGTGTGTGTGTGTGTGTGAAGAGTGCCCTGTGAAAAGATACTTTGGTAAAGGTATATTGATAAATGGAAAATACGATCGGGACCACATGGCTGAGACTGGTTTATCTAAGTAGTCAGTTCACACGTCCAGGGTTAATCTACTTATTTTTTTCCCAGTTGATTGGTTGGAGAAAGTGACGACAACGGGTAAGCAAATGGAAAAGGACACTGTCCCTGCCTCTCTAATCACCACCTAAATATCACAGACCACACGATAATGGGAAACTCATCACTAAGTTAACTGACCCATTTGGGGCAGTACCTGACTAGAGCCTTTGACAGGTTTCCTCGTGGAAAGTGCCTCCACCGCCGCCACCACCGCAGATGGTCAATTCCAAAAGCCACTCGAGGTTTAGATAATTGAAATAAGTGGACAATCACAAAGTCCCAAATTAATCAGTAATTTCCATCCTCTGTAGCAAATCCATTTTTAAAGTTGAAGAAATACAATTGCAAATTTAATCGTTGTTTCTACTGGGAAAAAGTGCTCATTAACGGTGAAATTGCTTAAATGATAGCAAGGAGGCAACAACAGAAAAAAGGAGACCAAAACCTGCCACACAATTGTAAAGAATAAAAAGTGGGCTGCATTTTTGTTCCGAGGAAGCAGTTCTTAGGGCAAATTATGACGCGTGCGTGGGGCCCTCGTGCAGCCCCTCAACGGTTCAGTGGCAGCGTGGAAGCCTGGCTCGGCGGCAAGCCCGACAGCGGACTCGACAGCTGCGTTACGAGGTCACTGGGAGAGGCAGCATTCCATTAATGTGAGATTATTAAGCGAAAATACAACAGTTAATAATCTACATATTCAAATTGATGGGCCAAATTGCCAGCTAACTGTAGGCATTGATTTAACAGGCCATACCTGTTAAATATTATGCTGCTTTATTTAGTGGTGGCATTAAAACTCATGGTCAGTCCATGTCCTGACGGTGTCAGAGATGCTGCTAAACGGGGCTACAGTTGTTGCTGTTCTTGAAATTAGCCAGGATGGAGCTTTATTCCTGCGCAAGCGAAACACACAATTCCAGTACGACTTCAGGTCGCCAGGCTGTTTTTCTGTCCACTCTGAGTACACACTTCCTGATAGGCAAAGATTTCGTCTCCATGAGGAGTGCACTCCGGAAGCGTTCGTTATCCATGGCACAGGGAGGGGTGAGGAGAGGCTCGGGGAGGGGTCCTAGCGAAGCGCAGAGATGCAGAGATTCGTGTGGCCCTCGCCTGCCTCTCTAGGGCGCCACCTGCGTTCTCCGGCCTGGCCGGAGCAGCTGTAGCAGGAAGGGCTGACCCTTCAGAGATGGGACCTGGGGACAGCCCCAGGGGGCAGTGGCAGACCACAGAGCACTGAAATTTTAAACGACCGTCTAGTTGCTCCCAAACTCCAGATTTTCCCCCTATTCCCATCTTTCCTTCCGGTCCGGGGGGAAAAGCAGCTTCCAGAAGACGGGTGGGGAGAGGGTTTGTTTCAGTGTAGGCAAGTTTTGGCTTGGAAACATCATATTTAAGAGTGGATAAGTGGACTTTCAGGTTTCACTGATAATCCAATGACTATCTCAATCGGTGGAGGCAGGAAAAGAAATTGCTAATGAAATGAGACAGCCACACCCCTGAGCCACCTACAAGCCAGAAATCTTCCCGGATTAAGTGAGTCATCCATCGAAATAGAATTTCACCTCTGGGGAATGGCAGGAAACACCCATTTTGCAGGCTAGATATAAAATGAAATTCTAAATGAACAACCCCTCTGGAGCATCAAATAGTTAAACTGAAAGTGATTCAATGCCAGGCATCCTACCCAAAAGGAACCAAAACGCGTCCATGCAAAACCCGTATGCGATGCTTACAGCAGTGTCTTCACAGCAGTCCCCCTGGGAGCAGCCCTGAGGCCAGCAGCGGGGGCGCTCCCCACACCCACCTCTCGTCGCAACCGGATGGCCCCGGAACACAGGCTAAGTGCCGCAGCCAGCCCCAAAGAGCACAGGCTGCACGAGCCTATTTCCACGTGAGTGCTCAGAGGCAGAGCCACGGAGCAGAGACAGGAGTGTGGAGGGGCTGGGGGAGGGGGAAACAGGGACGAGCTGCTGACGGGCAGGGGCGCGGGTTCTTGTTGAGGGGATAAAGATATTCTAAACTTAGACGATGGTGAGGGTCGCACAACTCTAGGTATTCTAAAAACTCCCGAAATGTACACTTAAAGTGGGTGCTTTATGGTATATAAATTATACTTCAATAAAGCTGCTAGAATAAAAGTGATGAAAGAAGGCTTCATTTATGCTGTTTTCTTGCATCAATATAACTTTCCAACAAAACAAGATAAATCACAAGTGAAAGAGAATATGTTTGATCATCTCTCAAGGAAACTGGAAAAAGCAAAGATATATTTAATGTTTGATTCCAAATGCCTGCAAATGAACTGGCGATTATGTATCTAACAGAACATGTCAATGATTATTGCATGACTATGCGATAAAGGACCTGGATCTGTTAACCTTTAGAGGGAAATTCTATGCAAGAATTACAGTTCTAGCACACTATGGCTGAGAACAGTGGATTGAGAACTAGAAGAAATCTAATAATTACATTTCCTGGCATGGGACCATGAAGCAATGCCAGGAAGCAGCAGACCAAACATTATTGTCAGACTTAAAGATTTAATGGGCGTAACTATGTCCTGGGAACCTGAACCTCAAGTGTCCATTTGGAAGCATTTTTCTTCCATACAAAAGTCTCTAGAGGGGACTCGCCCACTGGACAAGAGCTGACGGAAGCTGCACTGCAGGCCCCTGCTGGCCCCAGAGCGCCCAGGGCTCTGGAGGGTCTCAGTAGGGTCTGGGGGGGAGAGCATGGTGAGGGAGGGGCCTGGCTAGGGTTTACGGTATGGGGGTAGGAGCAGAGCCAGGAGGAAGGCGAGGGGGAACAACGGGCATTTACCACGAAAGGACCCTGGCACTAGGCCTGTCATTGGAGACTCAAAGAGGTTGAAACAAAAAACAAGAAAGCAGACATTCCTGGGGTGGTAGAGCAGGATTCGATCCCAGATCACAAGTGAGCTCACTGAGGACAGGGCTCTTACCTGCTCTGTTCACTACTGCACCCCTGCACCGGGGGCCGTGCCTGGCATGTAAAACCCGCTCGGTAAATATGTGTTGAATGAATAGTTCTTATTTAAAAATACAGACATCTTTGTGGATATATTACGAGGAGGGAGTCTGTGTCAGGGGAAGATGCTTAATCGTTTCTGTTTATACCATGTAGCAAAGAAAGGCTTTTATTTTCTGTTTCTTTTGAAATTCCCACCAGTTTAGAGCCAAGAGCTCCCTGAGGCAATGCAAATGGGCCTGGGAATTACGCCTAGTTGGTTCAAAAGGGATGCCTTGCCTCTGTGTGGGTGTCGAGTGGTTCAGGCTCACTTCACAGCCCACGAGGGAGGGGTCCCCTCGTAGGCTTCTGCGTCTCTGGGCTCTTACCTTTGGCCCTCTGGAGGCTTATTTTAAGGACCCATCACTGGGCAGCTATGACCGGTTTAAACTTCCCCCAACTCAGCACACTTCTGTAACTATGGAAACACATGCTGTTGAAATTTTTGCCGAGTATAGAGTTTGTCACTGAGGTTAGTAGAATAACAACAAAACTTCTCGGGTTTTCATTGAGCAGCCCTGTTGTCACCTTCTGGCTCGTCTTTTGGGTTTGGGGAGGTGCATGTCCTACTCAAAATCATCGTATCACAGAAACTTCCAAACCTGGGAGTTGCTGACTCCTTAGACAAAGCTGGCAAAGCAAATTTATCTCCTGGCTCAAGTATCTTCCCGAAAAAAGAAGTGGAAGCAAAGCTAATAAAAGATTTGAAAACCTGAAATTGGTGTTTTTTTTTTAATAACTTTCAAAGACCATATAAAAAACAGAAACACAAAATATTTTTATATTTTTAATGTCCAATGCTATCCTTTTTTCCCTATATACGCTCAGCTGCAGCTATAAACGCAAAGAGAAGAGTTCTTTCTTGATTACTAGAACAAAGCATGGACCGCGTGTGTGCTACTGGAGAAAACATCCTGTGA
Organism: Tolypeutes matacus; assembly: GCA_026826555.1. Classification (NCBI taxonomy): domain Eukaryota; kingdom Metazoa; phylum Chordata; class Mammalia; order Cingulata; family Chlamyphoridae; genus Tolypeutes; species Tolypeutes matacus. Next base: position 3,518,697 of record JAKSZT010054215.1, on the reverse strand, counting down.
GGATGCCTTCGAAAGTCTAATTTCTGAAAACTTTTTGCCAGTTCTGCTAAGTATTTAAAGAGGCACCTGCTCATAAGTGAGCCAGAGTGCAGCTGGTCACCCAGTGTCTAGCCCTGAGGGAGCTGCAAGCGCCGTCCTTCCTTCAACGGGCTTCCCGCTTCCAGAAGTGGCACCTCCCAACGGGACGGGAATTCAGCCCTGCCTCCTGGAGGCTCCATCCTCACCGCTCCATCCTCACCGCTCCCAAAGCCGATGCGGTTCCCCAGCTCCTGGACCTCCGCGACCGCTGCCTCGGTTTTGCAACTGCCTCCTTTTGTCCCTAACGTTCTTCCCCTCCCCTGCCCTGGCACACACAGCAGTTCTCTGGCACTTGTTTCTATAAATATAGTTTTCATTACGCTGGTTAAAAATTACTTTGAGGATTCTACAGCATCCCTTGAAGCATTTAGGCAGACCCCATATATTAGAAAAAAAACAACTGAAACCTGATGTTTATAAGGAAAAATACTTAGGAAATTCCCAAGGTTATGCTGTGCAAATATTCTTTCTGATCATTTTTACAGAAAAAAAACAATACTATATTCCACGAAGCAAACTCTTAGATGTCTTTCCTCTTAATCTTGCAGAAAATATTAAAGCCCTTTGGTCTTTCTTTAGTTATAAACAAGGGATTCCTGGTGGGAAACTGCCACAGAGCGTCCTACTGACAGAACCAAACTTGGGGCAGGATGCCTGGCAGAGCCTCCCCAACCTTGCGTGTCCACCAGCACCTGTGGCCAGGCAAGGAGTGGGCTCCACACACACCCAGGATCTCCAGTTCAGTCCCAGGCGAGATCGAATGGGGACACAGTGACACTGCCTCTGCCTTCCTTCCTGAGTGTGCGCATGTGTGTGAGCAGGTGTGGGTGTATGAGTGTGCATGTGAGCGTGTGTGCATGTGTCTGAGTGTGTGTGAGTGTGCACATGAGCGAGTGTGGATGTGTGAGTGTGCATGTGAGTGTGAGAGCATGCGTATGAATGGGTGTGGATGTGTGTGTGTGTGCATGCAAGAGTGTGAGCATGTGTGAGCCCAAGTGTGAGTGTGAGTGTGTAGGTGCGTGCAAGAATGTGTGTGTGTCTGAATGTGTGTGTGAGCGTGCACATGAGCGAGTGTCGATCTGTGAGTGTGCATGTGAGTGTGAGAGCGTGCGTATGAACGGGTGTGGATGTGTGTGTGTGCATGCAAGAGTGTGAGCATGTGTGAGCCCGAGTGTGAGTGTGTAGGTGTGTGCAAGAATGTGTGTGTGTCTGAATGTGTGAGAGCATGCATATGAGCAGGTGTGAATATGTGCATGTCAGAGTATGAGTGTAAGTCTGTGTGTGTGTGTGGGGGGGTGTGATTTCTAACATGTAAGTATATTAGTCTGCGTGTGTGGTTGTGTGCAAGAATGTGTAAGTATGTGAGACTGTGCAAGAGCATGCGTATGTGTGCGTGTGAATACATGTGTGCAAGAGTGTGTGTGTGAATGCATGTGTGTCTCTGTGTGTGCTAAATTCCGTCTCACTGTGTTTGTTCTCAGAAGGACAGAGCCAGCTTCCACCGAGAGTCCCCCAAAGCCAGTTAGGCGCAGCTGTTGCCTGGGCGCTGTGAACGTTGCCTTGGTTACCTCAAGGAACGCCTCCTCCCTCTTCCCCCCACCAAAGGCAAATCACCATCAAACTGCTGTGGTGGGACCCCTGGCGGGACCCCTGGCTACAGATGCCCACAGTGACTGGCTCTTGAGGAAGAGTCCCGGGAAAAGAAGTGGAACTTTAAGAGGAGGTTTTGGAAGCAATTTAAGTAGAAAGTTTCAGCTGGAGGAACAGTTTCTAGTAACGAGCATTTACAATTGGCCTATCTGAGCAGGTCCCTCTTGCAGGAGAAGGGAGGTAAAGGGTGTGATTGAAACGGCCAGGATGCAGACGCCCACCTGACGAGAGGGTCCAGTTTTAAGAGGTCTAAATCACATCCGCTTACTTGGCGTACATCTCTGCACTGCCTTCACCTCTCCAACGATAAAAGTGCATTGGCTAAGGTGGTCCAAAGCCTCCCTCACAGAGCGAATCAGAGGCGGCCAAGGGGAGGCAGGTGCTGCCTCCAGACCCAAGCGGCGTGGGAGGCACGCCGGGCCGGCAGTCGCGGTGGACACTGGCAAGGCTGACCAAGCACCCAGTCGTCAGCTCACCCCTGAACTGCTGAGTGGCACGGAGCTGTCTCCAGGGCCCGCTCACTTAGGGTGATGGTGAAGTTCCAGTGCCCAGTTGTCTGGTCGAGCAAGCACTGGCCTGATGGCCACTGTGAGGACATCGTGTGGGTCTAAGTCATCAGTCAGTTGATTGCATCTAGGGCTGACCACATCTACAATCAACTGAGGAGGTCGCCTCACCCAGTCAGTGATGATTTCAGCAGTCAGAAGGGAGAACTCCCCCCTCTACTGCAGCCAGCAGCTTCTCTTGGGGAATCCATCGAGGACCTTCAGGGAGTCCCCAGCTTGTGGCCCTGTTGAAGTCAGACGCGTGCATCTCCACCGCCACATGGGCCAAGTCCTGGAATAAATCTCCTAATACTTACATTGTATGTATACGTGTGTGTGTATGTATGTATATATATGAAAAATCACACACACCCGTATAAAACCTCCTGTCAGTTCTGTTTCCCCAAAGAACCCTGGCTAACACACGTGGGACAGACACATTGGGAAAAATAATCACTAACCACTCTCCCAAGACCCCAAATTTAATACCTTCTAAGGAGGAGGAAAGAAAAACAAGACAATGTTAGAATAAAACTGGAAAGCAGCTCGAGGTCAAGGCCCCACCAGCTGCATGGATGGTCACCTGTGCCCAGTGCTCCAGGGGTGGGAGGGGGACGGTCACCTGCACACAGAGCCCCAGTGGTGGGAGGTGGTCTGGGAGGCTGGGTTTGGCCTGCAGAATTGCTAAAACGCCAGTCTTGCAAGCTGTTTTGTTTCCTCCCGTTTTTAATAATTTGATTCTTCGATTGTAATGAACTGCAGTAAAACATGCCTGGCAGAGCTGAGCGGGAGGGGGGCGGTGGCCTTCGAGAGGCCTGGGCGGCCTCTTCCTTCATCAGGACACGAGGGAAAACAGCATCTTCGACACAGTCACGGAAACCCTTGAACGGGAGAGGTTAGCGCAGCTCCGGCTGGGCCCGGCCTCTGCTGAGGGTCTCACCCAGCCCGCCCGGGGCGCTGTGCAGGTTTGTGGCTGTCGAGCAGGGGGAGGGATGGTGCCAACTCCGCAGCCACGTGCGGGGGCTTCGGAGAGCAAACGACAGAGAGCACAGCTGAAGCTCGGGCCGGCGCGAGCTGGAGTCAGACACGCTACCTTCTGATGGAAGCCACAGGTGGGTGCTTCCAAGCGGGCGGCCCAGGACCCAGGGACAAAGGAGCACGCCGCGACGGGCTCCTGCTCAGGCGGCCTCCGGGAGCCCCGGGGCTCCGGCCAGGACGCGCTGCTCTCCACCGGCCACGGCCTCTCACATCTGCTCTGTGCCATTGTGCGACTTCTATTCCTCTTTGTTCGGAAAGCTTTCAGTTGTCCTATTGTGGCTCCTTGACCTAAAGTGACTCTGAGCAGGACGTTTATTTTCGAAGGCCTGGGTGCATTCGGCGCAAGGTGCACGGGGAAGCTCGAGCTTGTGCCACAATCCCGGCCGGCGTCAGCACTGAGGACACGTGCTGGCAGGCTCGGAGGGCCCCCGCCTTCCCACCTGCAGTGGCCCCTGAGCCGGGCCGCCGCCCTCACCCTGGTCTCCAAGCTGGAGGCTCCCTGTGGAAAGTGCTCTGCCAACCCAGGCTACAGCCAGCCCTGGAGCCTGCCCCCTCCGGAAAGCCCCTCGCGCCGGTCCCACGTGTGCGCCGTTCGGCATCTGGCATCTCCTAGAACCTCGTCTCACCTGTGCAAACACGGGGGGCGGGCTGGGGAAGGGGGGTGTGAGCCTGCTCTCTAACTTATACCCACCCTGGAGAATTCCCGTGCAACCTGCTCCTTTAGAAGTGGATATTGGGGGACTTCAGGTCTCTTGCTAAACGGGAAGTCTAAAAGGACTCACGCACCCGAGAGTCCCAGGTGACAAGCTCCCATGGCTCTCCACGGGGCAGCGAGGGGGGCAAGAGCCGGCAGCCCAGGTGTCGGGACCAGGGGTGTTTTGGAGATCCCTGTCCTGGAGGCAGCTCTGGTGACTCCCCTCTCCCCCTCCCCTCCCACAGCCCCCCGATGGCCGGGCGTTGCAGAGAGCAGGAGAGGAGGCTGCAGACACAGGGCGCTTTGAAAGCCCAGAGCGGCTCGGCTGAAATCCTCGTCCACCCACTGTGTTCTGCCCAAGGAGACTGGCTGTGGGTTCGGTGTTTAACGACAGCTGACCGTTTACACTCGCCAGCATGGGCTTCCGGGCGGCGACTACAGGCTGAGTTAACGGACACCTTCGAGAAAGGACTAGAATGGAAGGGACCTCGGCGACCCCTAACGTCAATCCTTCTAAGGCGCAAAGAACAGAAGCAACTCTCATTTGAGATATTTTGTCAGTGGGAACAGCTTTCATCCACATGTGCAGCATGCACACTTGCACAACTGCACACACACATGCATCCATACATACACGCACATGCACACTCACCTCCACACCTGTGCACTCACATACACCACAGATGCACAGACCCATTCACACTAGCTCACACCTGCACATACACCCATACACATGCACACATGTGCTCACACACAGGCACACTTGCACACATGCACACTCATGCACGCCCATATATATGCAAAAACACACACTGTTGCATGAGCCTGTGTGTACTTTGCAGGTCACCTGCTCAACGGCAGCCCAGAGGCAGCTTCCCCCAGACCTGCCATTTGAAAGGCGGCCAGAGACGGGGCAGGGGGCGCACAGGACTCAGGGCCCGGCACTCCCCACCCCGGCCAGTCGCTGGACAAGTCCTTAGCAAGCTCCTCCTGTGCACCAGGCACTGCTCCAGGTGTGAGGACACGGGCAACACCCTGCCTTCACGGAGCCGCCATCCACCGGAGGGGCGCCAGGCGATGAGCAAAGCAAGTGAGCGAATCGAAGACGGCCGGGCTGCTGGGGACAGCGTCCTGCTGGCCTTGTCCCTGCAGCAAGAGGGCGGCCGTGGGCTGGGCCAGCTCCATCCCTGGCCCCATGCAGTGGGAAGAGAAGAGCACTGCCTCCCAGCCTGGCCTCCCAACCTCGAGGGGTGCCCCCACTCTACCCCCCCACGGCCCCCTCCCCATCCCACCCTCTAAGCCCGGGTCTCCCAGTCCCCCCACCAGACCCTCGCTGGACGGACACTGGGAAAATGACTCGAGCCAGCCCCCAGGGTGTGGAGGCTGGCACAGCCTTGGTGGTCCTAATAAATCACACATACAAATTATTGTGGAAAATACCTATAACAAAACTTGCCATTTTAACCATTTTAAGTGTAAAATTCAGTGGCATTACATTTACAGTGTGGTGCCACCGTCACCATATCCATTTCCAAACAGAAACTCGTCCCCATTAAGCAACGACGGCCCCGTCCCCCTCCACGCCGCCCTGGGAGCCTCTGGCTCACCGTCTCCGCGAGCTGGCCTCTTCTAGATGCCCCATCTAAGCGCCATCGCGCACTTGCCGCCCTCTCGTGTGCAGCTTCTCCCCTCTGCACAGCGTCAGGTCCACCCGTGCTGGGCGGCTCCGTGCCTCGTTCTGGTCACAGTTGAGCAGTGTTCCACGGTGGCAGGGACCACACCCGGCTTGTCCTTCACCTGCTGTGGTCACCTGTATGCTCTGCCCTCTGAGCTTCGGTGAACGAGGCTGCTGTGAGCGTGAGCCTCTGCTCTGCATCCCACGACTGTGCGGATGCAGGCTGGTGGGGGGCCACGGGGCCACGGCCACATTGCGGCACAGGCTGGCGGAGGTGAGGCACGGCTGGGCATCCAGGAGCAGGGCACGGCGAGGGGCTGCCTCGGAGGGGCGGCCAGGAGGCGGGCGCCCGGGGCCCTGGCCAAGGGGAGGGCTTGGGCTTTCCTTCAAGTGTGACAGTGGTTGTGAGCAGAGGAGTGACACGCTCCGACACACTCCGACACGCTCTGACACGCTCGCCCTGCTGCGCCGTAAGCCTGGCTTTGTGCTCCAGAAGCAGGGCCGGCAGGAAGCAAGAGGAATTCACAAGCTTAGCTTTTGTGCAAGAACGAGGAGGGGGACAAGGACGGCTGATTCCCTCCAGGGCCTAAGCCTGCGGTTCCACGTCTACGACCTCCATCCATCCCGAAGACGCACTTACAGCGCATGCATTCTCGCCGCCCGCCTCGACACACTGAAGGGCCACAGGCAGCAAAAGGCATGTTCAGCAACGAATTAAGGCCAGCACCAAATATCCTCAAGGAAACGTGAAAACGATCGATGATCATTTCTAAGGACGCTGATTACATTTGAATAGGAATGGATGGAATTCCTTTGGTTACTGAGTTGAAAAAAAATTTACACTGGTAATGAGTACTGCTTACTGGTTTTATAGCTTAGTTTACTAATCAAGATACATTAAATTATTTTATTATAATACAATACATTTATAATCTATATTTATACATGATTATATTATTTGAAAATAACCTACTCAAAAAGGTTTCCTCTTGGAAGGTTCTTGGAAACAAAATTTTAAACAAAAACAGCATGACTTTGTTTCTAATGCTACGTGAAAATCCTTGGGGAAATGCCTGCCTGGGCCGCGGTGGCAGACAGTGTTTTCCAGCGAGGCCAGAGCACGCTCTCGGCCTTTCCAGCTCATCCTTCACACACAGAAAGCACTGGATGAAGGGGAGCACGTGGGCATTTGCGTGGGGCTTAAGGTAGAATAAAGGTAAGTGTCCTGCAAGGAGGACCGTGCCATTTCACCTGGCCCCGAGGACTGCCCGTAAGGAAGCCGAGGACGTCCTGTTTTCCTAGGGGGGCGGGGGCAGGGAGAGGACACGGGCCAGCGTGCACTGGGCAGTCTGCTGAGCCGGCCGGCCCATCCCTCCCCAAGGCCACGTCCTTGAGGCCGCCGCTTCCCCTGGCCCTAGGGCCCCCGGGGCGCTGAGCGCAGGACCCGGCTACCCCACCGCCAGGCCACTGCGCGGAACAAGCGCCGGCAGTCCTGGCTGAGAGGAGCGGCTTCAGACCTTGAAGACTTCAAGGCGTCCTCCGTCCAGGCACCACCGATCCTCTCGGTTCCCATGCTCGTTCTGCATCGTGTCTTCGGCTCTTACTGAAGTTTGTTATGATAAATAGCCATCCGGAATGAACTGCTACATTTGCAGGTTTAAAAACACCGTGAGGCTGTGGCTCAATCAGTAGGGCTCCCGTTTACCATATGGGAGGCCCCGGGTTCGGTTCCCGGGGCCTCCTGGTGAAGGCAAGCCCGCCCGCACGGCGTGGTTAGCTGACCCAGCGAGCACAAGCAGCAAGGGGGGGATAAATAAATGAATAAATAAAATCTTTAAAAAAATAAAAAATAAAAAAAAAATAAAAATAAAAACACCGTGAGGTCCTTGGCTACCATATGACATATTATCTGTGATAAAAGCCTAAACAGGAAAAAATTCTTGGAATTTGCTAAACAAAGCTTTGCCTAGTGCTGAGTTTGAGACGCTTTCCTGCACTAACTCTCTTACATGTAGGAATATCATCGCTCCTACTCACAGATGAGAAATCAGGATACAAAAAGCGTCTGAGACTGCCGAAACTCACCCTGCTGAAGGGTGACGCACTCTCCTACCTGGTGGGTAAAGTGAGAAACCTTAAACTGGTCTGGTCTCGCTTTCCGTTTAGGCAGCTGGAAGCAAAGTGAAGCTCAACTGTAGCAATTGTTTTACGGTTCACATATTTATGGTCTTACTTTACTTGATCTAGACTATAATTTATATCTTATTGTTTCCAAGCGTGTTTTCTTATCGTACACTGACTCAAACGTTGTGGATAGATGTGTGTGTGTATTTAAAAACTACGGACAGGGGAGCAGATGTGGCTCAAGCGGTCAAGCACCTGTTCCCCACATAGGAGGTCCCGGGTTCCGTCCCCGGTGACTCCTAAAAACAAAACAAAAAACAAACAACAAGAAAACCAACGAAAAAACCAACTCAGGGGACCACTGTGGCTCAGTGGTTGAGCACTGGCTTCCCAGCCGGGTTCAATCCCCACCTGGTACCTCAAACAAAGAAGCAAAAAAACTACGTGCACCGTGTGCTTTCCTAAGACGGTGCTTTTCCCTCAGCGTCAACAGGGCGTGCCCTGCCTGCACATTTAGGGGCACAGTCGTGAGTGTGTCCCCACGGCTTGCAGGCGCCTGTGTGCTCAGGCTCGCCCGGACGGCCACGCCCCACCTCGCGACGTCCTCTCAGTCCCCAGGGTGGCCGTGCTCTCTCTCATCCCCGGGTTTTGAAATCCCTACGGCATCTGGAGGGAGCCACAGCGGTTCTGAGAAGACGGCGGTGCCCTCTCTCGGCAGCTTTCCTCCGCTGCTGGCGTGATGCAGGGAGAGGCCCACGCTTTCCGCTCACCCCAATGAATCACCTGCCCTTGTCCTGCTCCACGAATCATGAACGCTGAGGGCAGGAGAGGGAAGGGGACGGAACTGTTCCACCTTCATTCCTGCCTGGTTTGCAAAATCCAAGGATTGTGCGGCGTGCGTGCTGTTCGGGAGTGCTCGGCGTTGCGCCTGCTTCGGCCGCGCAGCTCGTGCTGGAGCAGTCGGGGCTGGCACCTGCGTCCCCGCCCTGGCCGCAGGCTTCCCTTCACCTCTGCTTCGCCAGCTCGAGTCCAGCGCTGTCTTCTTTACGGTGCCCAGGGATTCCTGGTAGAGGCGTGCTGTGGAAACGTGCTCAGGGAAAGGGCAGTGGTTTCCTCCACCTCCCCACGTTCCCGCCTGCTCTTCTGACAGGCGCTGAAAGGGCGTTACAAGCTCGCCGATGACCTTGGTGGCCGAGGAGGCGCGGAGCCTCGCACGCTGACGGGCTTCCACGTGGAGGGGTGCCGGCCCCCTCTGGAGTCACATTTGGACGACCCCCCATCATCTAACAAGTTCTCAGGCTCATTCGCCGAGATTACACGGTCAAGAGGAGCCAGATTATTTCAGCCTGCGAGCCAGCCCTGGAGAAGGGAGCGGCGGAGCTGGCACGGAAAGGCAGTTTACATTGCATTTACTGCGCAGTGAGAAGGCTAGATAGCACAGGAAACAGTTCTTTCCAAACACCCTCTGAGCCTTTCGCTGTGGTTCAAATAACCACCAAGGTGTCTGGGCCGAGGGACAACGTCACTTCCTTGTCCGTTGTTTTTCACAGGTCCTGCTGGACTTTCTAAGGCCCACGCAAATGAACCAAGAGGCGATTAGAGAAGCACCCCCAGTAAGAAAAACCTGGGGAACCGTGTGCGCCTGGGTGTACGAAGAGGCGTGCAAGAGAAAGCCAGGATCACACTGCAGGCAAAGTCAGGGGTCCCACGGGGCAGGGGTGCTCGAGGGAGAGGGGCCCAGACTCCACATTCCCATACAGTCTTCATTGTAAATAAAGAGAATAGATTCCTGGCACACAACAGTTCAAAACCTTCCCCAGGAGAAGGATTTGTACACAATTACCGCCAGTGAAATTGCATTCCTGTTTCTGTTACTTACCGAACACTTCATTGTCTTCTGGGGTCTCCTGAGAAAACTCTCCAAGGGTCCTCGGTTTCTCGGATTCTCCTCGGCTGGTTTCACCATCCTGCAGGGGAAATGTCTTTCATAAGATACAGTGTTTTATCGACAAAATAATTGTGCATCTTTTTTCTTAAGAGTCTTCTCAGCAGATAATCAGTCTCATGTAGGTTGTCTGCCTCTCAGGCTTGGATTTTCTGCTGAGGGTCCTGAAATCTGCCTTGCTTCCTCTGCCTAAGCGTTCATCATTCTCCCGGGGCCGCACAGGTAGCATATTTCCATACAAAAGAGCCGGAACATCAGCCTGATAAAATAAGTTAGCTCAACGTCAGGCATGTGCTCCAGGTGCACTTGGCCACGGCGTTAGACTGTAAGAAAAATCATGAATACAGTTCGCATCCAGCCAACTTTCTGCAAGTCCACCTAAGGCGGCCAGGGCGGGCCTGAGGCCGTGGCGGGAGCGGGCAGGCGCCCTCGCGAGGAGCCCCCTTCCCCCCTCCTCGGCCTCCTGTACGCTGTCCTGGGCTGTCCTGGGCAGGTTCCAGGAGTGAGCATTCAGCTGAGCTTAAAACGTCAAAGACGCTCTAACCACCAGGGCAGAGGGTAGCCAAGTTCCGTTTCTTTGTACTTTTGAGCAACTTGAGTCATTTTAACATGCAATGCTTTCCCACGATGGGATGGGTTGAACTGCCTCTCCCCAAAGGACGTCCCAGCCCTAAGGCTGGGCCTGCGGATGTGAGCTTGCTTGGAAATAGGGCCTTGGAGTTGTGACTGGTTAAGACGAAGCTGCACTGGATGCGGTGTCCCCACAGGCAGGGGGAGGGCCAGGAGGGGACCCTGGAAAGGCCATGTGGTGGGAAGGGTCCCCCCGGCCGAGTCTGGAAAGCCCTCTGGACTGTTCTCAGCCGTCCACGCTGCAGCACTTGGCTGAGGCAACCGTGGCCAGCGAAGCCTGGGATGCAAGACTCTAAGGCCCGATAAGGCTAACAGCAGAGGCCGCAGGCAGCCGGGGGCAGCCGCCGCGGCAGCTGCATCTGGCTTCTGCCCAGAGTCGCCTGTGCACGCCAAGCAGGCACCACCCATCCTTCTTCCCCTTCTCTCTCTGAGTAAAGGGTACCAGCTACAGGCACCGTGTGGCGCCTCGCTTCCATCCCTGCACAAGGAGCCCAGCATTTTGGGGTGCCCGCCCCAGGCGCGGCCAGGCCCTCCTGGTGGCCAGTGAAGCGGCCGTCGCTAGAAAGGCAGGGTGGACGCGCCCCCTCCCCACCAAGCCCTGTGCTCCAGAGCCGCTCCTGCTCGCCGCCTCGCCTCCGGCCTTGCAGGCTCACTTTATACAGCCTTTTCCAGAACAATCTCATTCCCTCGGAGCCTGTAACGGAGGATCGTAAGACTATGTAGTCTCCATTTCATGGTCCCTTCACTGTCCCCGATAGCCCTAGCTTCAGCCCTGTTCTTGCAAGCCCTTGGCTTGTGTGGCTCAGCCGTGGCACCGTGGCCACTTAGCCCTGTGCCTCCACCTCCTTACCTACAAAAGGGGGGAAACGCAAAATATCTCTTGACAGGACCGTAAGGGGGATGAACAGACGCGGCGTTCACAAAGTGTGATCTGGCATAGAGAAACTGCTAAGGGTTTGTCAAATAAGATGGAAATGCTGAAAAACGGGTGGCCTCGTCCCCTTTGCTTTAGCCACAGGGACCCAGCGCTGTCCCCGTTTCCTCTACAGGGCGCATGTTTCATCTGCCCGGCCGTCCGTTCTTCTTCTGGCCGCACGCCCCGCTCGGCTCCAGGGCCCGCCCCACTCTGGCTGGAGCAGCTTTCAGGAGAGGGTGTGCAGGGCGAGGCCCAAAGGTCAGTAACTGCCCAGCCCCGGGTGCCTGGCGCCATCTCGGGGGCGTGGACGGCCGTGGGGTCACCCCGTCTCAGGAGCGGCCAGCCATCACGGAGAGCCGCAAAGCCTAGGAGTGGGGGCACTGGGGGGACCAGAGTGGGGCAGGGCCCGAAGCAAACGCCAGAAAAGAAAATGAGCCGGAAAATTCTGTCTCTATCTGTCCCTGGCTCTCAGCAGCAGGAGTTGGGTTTGCCCCTTGCAACAAGAACTGTCTTGACTAAGCTGTCGTTTTCTCAGGAAGGCCGAGATCACACTCAGACACAGCCACTAACAGTGTCAGCCAGGGACGTGGGCTGTCTGTGCTGGGATGGGCCGGGGCAGAGGAGGCTCGGGCTGAGAGGGGAAGGCCGGGCAGGCCGGGGCCGCTGGCTTGTGGCACCCTCGGGAGCAACTCGGGAAGGAGGGCGCCAGCCTGGGTGAGTTCTGACCTGGGGTGCAGGCCCGCTCCCCAACCCGTCTCCTCTGGGTGCATGGCGGAGGGAGGGGTCCCCATCAGCCTATCTTAACCTTTGACATTTATGGCATTGCCTCCTTTATAAAAAAACAAGACATTAACTCGCATAAAATCGAGGAGGGAAAAACCTGCCCTCATTCCCATTTACCAATGGGAAAGGCACGTGCTGCCAGTTGGCCAGTAAGTATACAATTGTGTTTCCCAGATCCATAGAATTTCATAAATAATCGTTAATGGTAAATAATAAAATGTAATGATGCTCTAACTCACTAATAATTGAAGAGATACAAATTAAAGCAAGACTGAGGTGCTGTTTTCTTTCCGACAAAGACAGAGCGGAGAAAATGATTTCTGGTGGGGCATGTGGTAAAGCAGGAGCTGCTCTGGGAATGAGAATAAAGCAATCACAGCTAGTTTTGGAGGAAAAATGACAACCGAAAAGCACGCTCTTTTGTCTGCCTGGAACACCTGGCCCCAGTGCCCCTGCCTCCTAGCTCTTGTTCCTCTCTCAGAGTCCAGGCGGCTGCTAGAGCCTCTGGCAACTCTCTGGCCTAATCCACCCTCACTCTCCCACCTCTCATGGCTCCCCAACTCCAGCCCTCTTTTGTGCATGTCTGCACTACAGAAATTACCCTGTCACATCCATTTGTTTTTATACCTTTCTCCCTTCTACACTATGAATTTTTATAAATCTTTCTATTCCCAAGACCTAGCACAGTGCCTGAAACGTAGTGGAAAGGCAGAATATCCTTCCAGGCAGCCTGCATTTTTAAAGGATTGGCGGTGGCCACTTCAGGAGAATATGTTTCTGATCACTGCAGAAAATTCTGAAAAATAATAAGAAAGGCAACGGGACAGGCAAAAATCCCTGTAGTCACCTTTTTTTAAACAGTGGTAAAGTTGATTCCCAAAGTTCTAATTCAAACTAGAAAGGCTTATCACAGTAGGAAAGATGCTGAAACATGCTCAAAATAACAGCTCCAGCTATAGTTAGACTTGGGGAAGTGAGACCCCACAGGCTGCCTTTAAAAAAAGTAACAACTGCTTTTGTTTGAGAAGTTGGCATTGCCTCAAAAAGAAGAGTGTACATTGCCTTGAGCTGGGGCTCACTGGCTTAGATGCGGGTGGAAGTCGTGCCTGAATGCTGTGTCTGGTCACTCACTCCCACCTACACTTGTACCAAACGCTGTACAAGGAGCGGAAGACACGAGGGTGGACAAGACATGAAGCCTGCTTGAGAAGCCTGAAACCAAAATGGTGCTTCAAAACTAAAACCAGAAAACCCTAGCGAAGTAACGTCAGACAACGAGAGCGCAATAAAAACCGGGGTGGGTGAGGGCAGCCCAGCCACACTGTAGTGTTGAGTGACGTAGGAAACACATCACACTTGTTTTTTTCTGAGAAACAATTGAAGAACATTCACATGCTGACTCACTGTTTTTATAAATCCTAGGCTGTTTAGCAAGGTATGGAGCAACTCTCAGCCCTTCCTCATAGCCACGTGCTCCTTCTGAGGCTTATACTTGCCTGACGTTATCTTAAAAAAAGAAAGAAAGAAAGAAACCAGCAGAAATTCTACTGTGAGTTCTCAAGTGGCACCTTCATCACCCACTTGTGGCACAAGCTTCTCAGAGGCTCAGAACCCTGCCTGTAAGACGCTCCTTGACCAGCGGACTTCCCGTTTCAGAATTCCCATCTAAGTGCTGAGGATGAGACCAAGCTTGGCCTGCTGGTTCCAGGGCGTCTGACCTACGTCTGAGTCTTAGGTCATTTTGGAGGGGATACCACCGAAGGGGAAGCTTTGTTTACTTTTTCCTTTACCTTCAGCCACATTCAATGTAGCTGATAGAGTCAATCCACGTGGGAGTTGGCTGCAAATAGCTGGGGGCACTGGGATCAGGGATTGTCTCAGCTGTGTTTACACAACAGCTGAGAATTCAGCAGAGTGCCTGGGCTGGAATCCCAGCTCCCCCACCTGCTAGCTGGGTGGCTGTGGGAAAATCATTTAAATTCACGGTACCTCTGTTTCCTCACCTCTGAAACGAACATCATAAGCATCCTTATTACACTGGGTTATTGGGAGGATTAAAAGAGCATTCAAGAAATGACAGCTACTTCTTTGCAGAAATACACGCAGCTATTGAAGGCACAGCTCACAGCCGAGTAGCTTTGCAGTGTTACTCAAATAAGCCCTTATTTCTTTCCAGAAGCATCAAAGCCAGCCGTGGTCCGAGAGCACCTGGAGCCGCTGCAGAAAGAGCAGGGCATGATGGGTCTCACCTGTTGAGTGAGATCTTCAGCACGCAGACCTCCCCGTGCCTCGGTTTCCTCCTCAGGCCAATGAGGCCCCTCGTAGTGTCGGTGCGAGGACCGCGAGGGCTGCACCCATTGTGCAGCCCACTGCTTTCGCTCAGCTATAGATTTTAATTTTTCTGATTAGCCCAAATCAGAGATTTCGAGAATTGCCCATGAAGCTTTCAATAAGGAATTACTCCAAATGCCTTTTCAGACTCCAGAATCTGTTTGGCAGATTTTAGGTACCTTGCAAATACTCTAATCCCAGGAAATCAAAGATATTAGGTAGAAGTAAACTGGTGTATGTTTCATCTTCGCTATTTTTGTACTCTTTGAATTATGGTTTATGATGGACATTTTCATATGTATTTTTTTTTTTCATAAAAAGAGAAATTTCAGCATTATCTGTTTTTATAAAGAGGCTGGACCTTCGGCTAGATGAAGAGTGAGGATGGGTGTGAAGAAAGCAGCCTTCCCGGGGTTCCTGGGTGCCTGAGCAGAGACAAAGGGCATTTATTATTCATTGCAGGGTCAGATGTCATCATTTTGACCTTGGCTCCCCAAGCCCCAGTTCCTACAGGGCAATGGGAAGGATGCCTTGCTCACACAGGGGGCTGGGTTACAGGAGAGGATCCCCGATCTCAGGGGACCCGGGTATATATATATATATATATATATATATATATATACTTAAAGGCATTTCTTTTACTTTTTTCCCCATTTTTTTGAATGTCCCAATCCACTAATTATATTTGTTTTTTTTGTTTTTGTTTTTGTTTATTTGTTTTTTTCTTTTTTTCCTGAGTTTCCTTATATTTGTCTCTTGCATGTAAGCTTATCATTGTTGATTCTTTTTCCTATTAAGTGTATTTCATTATTTTATGGACTACATGTTCATGGAGGATTTGTATCACAGAAGGGTTACAATGGGTACTGCAGGGGATTACTGGTGGGGGGTGTCTGGGAGGGGGGATTCATGGGAGTAAGTTCATCCGAATATACATGTAAGATATACAAAATTGTTCAAAAGATCAAAGGATGGGGCATGGTCACGGTGGGTGGACAATCACACAATAAATGAGGGAATCTGAATTCCTAGCCTGGAGAGCTCTGCCACAGTCTCCAAGGGAGCAGCAACAGTCCTCTGAGTGCAGGGGCAGTGTCTGTCAAAAGAGGATGACCCACTGATGAGTTCTTTTTATTGATGACTACCCTTGTGAGTCTTTGCTCTTGTAACTGAGACTCAGCTTGCTGTTATGGGGTGCCTAAGGGTTGCCACCTGAGAGCCTCCTTATTGCTCAAATGTGGCCTCTCTCTAAGCCAAACTCAACATATGAATGCATTACCTTCCCCCCAACGTGGGACATGACTCCCGGGGATGATCCTCCCTGGCAACGAGGGATTAATAACAAGTGCCAACTGGCAACACAACTGGAAAAAGACCTTGAATAAAAGGGGGAAAAGGTAAAGACAAATGAGTTCAAGTGGCTAAGAGACTTCAAAGAGAGTCGGGAGGTCATCCATCATCCCAGAGGCAACTCTTACGCACACCTCAGTAGGAGCTCATAGAACGTCAAAGTGCCTATCACCCCACACAGAGGGGCTCCTGAGAGCTCTGGAGACACCCAGGTCCTATATAAGGGGGGATAGCCCCAGAGACTGATGCCTTATCAGTGGGCTCTATTTTGGAATCTGTGCTACTGAGAGTGACAGAATTAGACTCAAATAAGTCCTCCCTGCACATGGTTCATCAGTCTCTTCTATTCAAACCTATATGTGATGCTGGAGTTTTTAGGTATACTTCCAGAGACTGGAGCCTCTGGCCTACCTATGTGCCAGGTGTGCGTGGAATCTCACTGGAGCTGCAACTCCTACCCTACAGCTCAATGGACTCATCCAAGTCACGTGGCGAGGAGACAACGATGGGCAACGGCCATCCCAGGGAATGGAGAGGGCCTGCATCTGCAGGCAGGATCATCCCACCCACCATATCCATGGGATATAAGCCTCTCTCACTTGGAGGTGGAGTGGACATCACCATCCCAGTCCCCTCAGGATTGGGGGAAGAACTATGGACTAGAGTGGACTTGATGGTATTCTGTTGTACACATATGGTGATTCTAGCAATGGAAGAAATTATAACAATGAGGTGGAGCCAGTGGCCACTTGACACTTTTGGGGCAGGGAGGGGATGAGCAGTTGAAATACAGGGGTTCTTTGGGATTTGGAGGTTGTCCTGAGTACTGTTGTGGCAACGGATGTAGGCCATTTTAAATCAGCACACACCACTCAGAACTCAGTGGGAGAGAGTGTGGTCTACAGTGTGAACTGTGGTCTATGGTTGGTGGCAAGGCCCCAGGATGTGTAAGTCCATTGAGGGTGGTGGGCCACACTTGTGGGAGATGTTTGTGTGGGATGTGGTGGGAGGTGTGGGAGGTGGGCAACATGGGAATCCCGGTGGGTTCCGTGTAATATTTTAGGTAATCTAAGCACCTCTTAAAATATATGTATATATATATAAATAACATTTTTATAAGCAAATGCACATATATGCACATATATTTATATATCATTTTACAAATATTGGTATGTATTGTGAAATTTTTTATTTTTACCCACAATTAAATAAATAAATAAATAAATAAAAAGCTGAGGAGCATTTTTAAGTTGTTTCTTTAGGAAAGAGATCAGTCTTGTTCTTACTCTAGACTAGATTTGGGTAAATAATTAAATAATTAAATTTGCAATAATTAAAGATGCAAGCAAAACACTGAGAGATTTTAGGATCAAAGTAAGGAATACAAGGAAAAATGAAAACCAGACTGACAGCAACGAGCTACTCTCCAAGGCACCCCCAGTGCTAGTCAGAGCTGGTTTGGGGATATCACCTCACAGGGCAGCTCCCGGACTGTCTAGCCCAGGGGTTCTCTATCTCTGCACCCCCGTCGGGGGCTGCCTTGTGCACGGCAGGACGCATGGTGCTTTCTTGCTTCGGCCACTCGATGCCAAAGTGTCTTCCTCCCACCCCCCAGGTTGTGATCATCAAAACTGTCTCCAGATGTCACCGAATGTTACCTTTTGGGGCCAAGAACCACCTTTTCCCATATGATGGAGAGCAAAAACTACAAATCCATTTCCCAGTCTACTGGACAGTAATACATTTTTCAAACAGATACTCTTTAAGTCATCAAAATTCTACTTTTAAAAGAACAACTTGAGAGCAGGGGCACCGTGACAAGGGCTGGGAGATGACTGAAAGTGAGAATTAGATATATTGTAGTTACTAAAACAAGTGCTGACCAGACAACAGTTTCTTAGGTATGACATCCAAAGCATCAGAGACAAAAGAAAAAATGGAGAAATTGGACTTCATCAAAATTAAAAATTTTGTGCTCCAAATGAAGCTATTAAGAAAGGGAAAAGACAGCTCACAGAATGGGAGAAAATATTTGCAAATCATGTTTGATAAGGTTCTAGGATCCAGAATATATACAGAAATCCTACAATTCAAGAAAAAGACAAGTAACCCAATTAAAAAGTGGGCAAGGCATTTGAATAGATATTTCTCCAAGGAAGATATATAAAAATGGACAGTAGCTCAGGAAAAGGTGCTCAACATCATTAGCCAACAGGGAAATTCAAATCAAAAGCACAACGAGATACCACTTCCCACCCACTAGGTTGGGCATTATCAAAAAAATGAAAACTAGCAAGTGTTGGTGAGGGCACAGAGAAACTGGACCACTCATGCTGCTGGTAGGATGGGAAGTGGTACAGCCACTGCGGAGACAGCTTGGTGGTTCCTCAAAGGCAAGCACAGGGTTTCCATGTGACCCAGCAATTCCATTTTAAGTACATGTCTAAACCAGGGGCTCTTAACCTTTTTTGTTCTATGGACCCCTTTGCCTGTCAGGTGAAAGCCATGGACCCCTTACTAAGTCCACACTACGCTGTGAATTATTCAATTAATATATCACACTCACACCAACACGTCCCCACGAGAATGTTTTTTTGAATTTCAGTTCAAGCTCACAGACCCCTTGTTAAGAACCCCTGATCTAAGAGAACTCAAAGCATATGTCTATACAAAAACTTGGACACATCTGTTCACAGCAGCATTATCCACAATAGCTAAAAAGTGGAAACGACCCAAGCGCCGACCAGCAGAGAGGAATGGAAAGCAAAGTGTGGTCTAGCCGTGCAGTGGAATATTATTTGACCATGAAAAAGAATGGTCCCTAAAGGGCACAGGGCTTCTCTTTGAGGTGATGTAAATATTCTAAAATTGACTGTGGCAATGGTTGTGCATGTCTATAAATATACAGAAATCCACTGAATTGGATACTTTAAATGGGTAAATTGTATGGTATGTGATTCACAATTTGATGAAGCAGTTAAAAAAAAAACAAAAGAAACTATAAATGCTCAGTTTTCAGGTGATTAAAAATGCTACATCACAGCTTTACTAAAGGGCGTTTGCAACTCCATGTTTGAGAGAGTTTCCAAGGTTTCCAAGGGAAATGTTACCTTAGATTAGGAAATGGCCCTTTAACTACTTTGTTTCAAAGCCCCACGCTTTGTAAGACATGCTTTAATGTCATTAAGATTGCAGTGTTGTCAAAATAAAAAATGAATACAGAGACTTGCACTCGGGATTTTATTTAAACATTGACTTTAGAAGTAACACCAAAATAAATACTCAGTAATGTCACAATACAACTGTTTACCAAGGTCTGTTACGTAACTGGACATATTAACTTCTATTTTAGGAAAGCAATATCCTGCCATTTATTCCTGGAAGCTACTGATACATCTGCTGGAAGAAGCCTCACCTAAGAACAGGTGAAAAGGGGGAGAGAGCGAAAAGGGGGGAGAAGGAAAGGAGTAGAGGGGAAAGGAAGGAGGGGGAAGGGAGAGGGAGGGAGAGGGAGAGAAATTGATTCTGTAAAATGTAGCTCTTCTACTTAAAGGGTTGAACAGTTAAGTGAATGTCGAGTTTGATTAAAATGTAGTTAGAGCTAATTCATGCTAGAGAATTCATTCAGTTCAAAAGAATTTTCTACATTATTGAAAACAAAATAAAGCAGTGGGAATCTCTGATCTTAACTGGAAGGTGAATACATTTCCTTTCTTTTTATAAATAAATAATGGTACCACTTAATTTCCCTAAATATATTACCCTGTGCTTGCACATGTTTCTTTAACTGCTTCCTGTAATGCAGATATGCTAGGTCAAATACATTTGTGCTTCAAAGGCAAACACATTCATAGAGGAGCGTGTAAACGGGTTCTGAATATGCACCCCAGCTCTTGCACTTGCTAGCTGCATGCCCTTGAAAGGCTTCCGCTAGCACACACGCAATGCTAGGTACATTTATTTTACTGTTATTAATCATCTGACTACTTCCCACTGCTTTCCACAGTCAGGTCTTTGAAAGCAGCAAAAACAAAATCTTCTTAAGTAAAAAGCAGATTTTAATGTGAAGGTCAATGCAATAAGATTAAGAAGTAAAAGGAGAGAGAGAGAGAGAGAGAGGACAGGGAACCATAACTGTAGCTGCATTCCATTTCTTGCTGGGATGGTGGATTCCATGTGCAAACCTCACCAGGTTTTGGTGCTGTCAGGTTTGGTGCTGGGCAAACCTTGGCCTAGTGCTGCCAAGAAGTTTTTCTATAGGTGGCTGCAAGCAGTTTGGTGTTATTTATGAATTCCAAAAATAAATACTGGGTTATGTCTGTAAGTTGGTCCATTCCTCTGGGCATACTAGATTGTATTGTTTCACTCTTACTTGATTAAATAATGATTAAGGCTTTGATTGGGCCACATCAGTAGGATGTTCTGCACTGTGGAGAAGGGAAGTTGGAGTTTCAATGCTGGAGCCCCGGGAAGTAAACACACAGAGAAGCAGAAATGTGAGGAAAGAGAGGAGGCTCCATTAGACACGGCAGAGGCCCCGGGAAGAGAGACGAGCAGTTTACAGCTGGCCTTGTGGAGAGAAACGAGCCCCGGGAGAGAGAAGAGACTCACCCTAGCCTACAGCCGATATTGGGAGAAGCTGGGACCACGGAGCCTTCAGAGGAAGAGGAGGGCTGGACCCTGGCAGACCTCGGCAGCCGTCTTGCTCCAACATGTAGCAACAGACTTTGGTGAGGGAGGTAACTTGTGCTTTATGGCCTGGTAACTGCGGGCTTCCACCCCAGATAAAGACCCTTTATAAAAGCCAGCAGAGTTCCGGAACTTCGCATCGGCAGGCCTTCGGCCGACTAATACAGTGGGGTTAGCCCTGACGGCCGTGACTTTAAGAGACCACCCTCCACCGTGTGGGTGGGCTCGAACTGCGGGTTCCGGAAAAAGAAGACATTCTGCCTCAGGACCCCACCTGCTCCTCTCTGCTGACTAGGCTGTTGACTCTCTGCATTTCAGACTCAAGACTTCGACATCCACTCTCAGAGGACTTCCCAGCCTGCTGGCCTGCCCTTCAGAAGCGACCTGGCAGCCCCGCGCCGCATGCTCCAATTCCTTAAATATATGTATACGTTATCTAGGATCTTATCCTACGGGTGCTGTTTCTCTGGAGAACCCCTGCAAGAGCTCAGCCACGCTCTGCCTGTCATCAGCCTGAAGGATCCAGCGCCAGATCCGCCCACCTGCTCCAGCGTGCTCCCGATGCCGGAGAAACACGTCCGGTAAAGCTGGTTTCTGCCCAGTTCAGCTCCAGAAAGTGTCACCTGAACTCCAGTAAGAACCCCACAAGTGTCAAGAAGTCCACCCAATGCTGGTCAAAAGGCCGAAACATGATGTTCTCTGCAAACGTGTCCTCAGGAGATATTTTGTTTTGCAGGTTACAGACCTCTTGTTTCAGATAACAGAACCAGGTCAGAATAAGGTTACGGGATGACACAAATTACACAAATACTTTTTAAAACCTCCTTATGTAATAATATTCAACACATTCTAACAGGTCATGGGACAGCTAAGTTATCCAAGAAAAATGCCAATCAGATGTATTTCCGTGTGCTATTCATGAAACAATACGCTTATTCTAAGCACTAAGGCAATTGTAACTTTAAAATATCAGTCTCCTAGTCTTTAGAGTTTAATTCACATTACGACATGCTCAAGAACAAAAGCATAAAATTGACACTTGCTTTTCTTTTAAACATTGAAGAGTTGGTAAGGAAGGAATGAGATATAATGTTCCTACATAAGGTAACTAAATATTTTGGATTCCAGAATGAAAATAATCTATGTGCCAGGAATGGCTCATCAAAAGGAAGTGTCATGGGGGGGGGCGGATGTGGCTTAGATGGTTGGGCATCCGTCTGCCATATGGAGGGACCTGGGTTCGATCCCCGGGACCTCCCAGTAAAAATGAAAAAAAAAAAAAAAGGAAGTGTCATAATGCTCCTGGAATAGTCTCCAAATGCCATGGTCATATTTCACTTTGAAGCACATTGCAATAAAATCTTCTAACAAAAAACTAAAATTGCCCAAACCATTGAATAGAATGGCAAAGAAAAAAAAACCCACAAGCCAACAACTTTTAATTTATTTTGTTTTAAAAGCATAAAAATAAACGTGCCATCCATCACTAGAGCTCTTTTATTAATGCAATAGGAAAAAAAACGACACATGATTTTGGATGCAAATCATTCCCTGAACCATGGCCCTGGGAAATGAAAAATAGGAACAACTCATCTATCATCCTGAGGACCAAGAGGGCATCCCAGGCGTGGTGCTCTCCCTCTTAGGAAAGCTGGCCACAGAACAATCCAGTTGAAGAGTGCGGTGCCCCCAATAGTTTAGGCTGCCCCCAAAAGGATGAGCTGGGGGGGGG
>JAKSZT010054215.1:3484501-3496507 GCA_026826555.1 Tolypeutes matacus | reverse complement strand
GGCTCCTGGCTGCCCGTGCCGTGGCTCCTGGCTGCCCGCGCCGTGGCTCCTGGCTGCCCATGCCGTGGCTCCTGGCTGCCCGCCCCGTGGCTCCTGGCTGCCCGCGCCGTGGCTCCTGGCTGCCCGCCCCATGGCTCCTGGCTGCCCGTGCCCTGAGTCCTGGCTGCCCGCGCCGTGGCTCCTGGCTCCGCATGCCGTGGCTCCTGGCTCCGCGTGCCGTGGCTCCTGGCTCCGCGTGCCGTGGCTCCTGGCTGCCTGCCCCGTGGCTCCTGGCTGCCCGCCCCGTGGCTCCTGGCTCCCCGTGCGCTCAGCCCAGGCAGGCTGCACCTGGAACGCCGCGTCACAGCTTTAAAGGCTCGCCTTTAAAGAAAGGGTTAGAAACCATTTTCCCAGGGTTCGCATTCTAGCGTGGCCGCAGGACAAGAGGGAGAAACAAAACCCCAAAACCGACAGGAAGAGTCCTGCGGCGGCACTGGCTGCTGCAGGGCCTGGTGTGGGGTGCCAGGGCACCAGGTGCGGGGCAGGGCGGGGCAGAGCCAGCGAGGCCGGTGTGCGGGGGGGGGGGGGGGGGGGGGGGGGGGAGGGCGGGCCCACCCCCCCCCCCCCCCCCCCCCCCCCCCCCCGGACGGGCGGGCCAAACCCCGCAGGCCCCCCGCGAGCGCCCCAGGTGGTGTCCCGGAGGTCAGTTCCTACCAGCGCCTTGGGCACCATCACCTGCCCTGGCCTCCTGCGTTTACAGTTTCAGACGGGGGTGTTTTGTGAGTGCCGAGGACACTTCCGAGGGTGTACCGTGTTGAATGTACACATCTGTGAATCATCTTCGTGGCAGCACCCTAAACCCCCTTGGGCAATTGATGTACTGCCTTATTTATTTACTTAAACGTGCTTGGTTACATATGACTTGTGCTAACGCATAGTTTAGGGTTCAGTGAGTAACAAGAGCTGTTTTTCAGACATCAAAGGCCACAGAAAGGTAAGGACGGCCTTCCCCGAGGTGTGTGTGTAGCCTTGAGGTGACTGCACGGATGCCCAGGGCAGGCAGGGAGCAGGTGCCATGACCTTGGCCAAGGTCATCTCGGCCAAGGTCACGCCAGCCAAGGGCAGGGCTGCAGCCAGCAGAGAAGGTGGTCAGGCCTAAGAGGGAGGGCCCTGCTGAGTGACAAGAGTGGCCAGCAAGGAGACAGCTCGGCCAGACAACACACCCCACACCACACACAACACACACACTTACAAACACAATGTATTCCAACATATAAAAGCTCTTGCTTCCAAATTTAAACTTTAAAAACCAGATTGCTGAAATAATGAGTGAGAAAAGATAGAAAACATTGTTTTGAATACTTGCATTTTTAGGTTCATTTCATTTAAAACATTCTGAGGGTGGGGGGCAGGGCAAATAAATAAATAAATAAATCTTTAAAAAAAAAACGTTCTGAGAGCGTTTTACAAACTATAAAAAAGCTCTTCCTTCATAATAAAAGCAAGCTAAGTTTTCATCTGAAAGGGCATGCTTTTCCACTTTCAGAGTCTGAAATAAACTTGTCTTCAAAGATGCTATTACAACGTGGCATTTCTGAAATCACAGGCTTTGGAGGAGACAGGGGAGTTCAGTGAGTCTTACTGACCCAAAGTCTAAGGAACTAGATAGACTCTTCGGCGATTAAAAACAATTTACCACCCAAACTCTATCCCTGGCCCCACCATACGTCCCCTCTACAGGAGGACACAACATGTTTCCACTCCCGTGGAAACTAACTCCTCCACCCTGCCTGGTCATGAGCTTTATCATCGTAACACTTTCAGCGGAGTCACTCATAATTCGTAAATAATCTGCTGTGTCATACTTGACATTTGTTATTAATCAAATGTCCCAAAATTGAATTTAGAAGCTATTCCACATAAAACGAATCCATCACAAGCTCAACTACTTTCTCATGGTAAAAAAAAAAAAAAAAAATCTTTAATGAAATAAACTCTGCTTAGCTGAGTTTTGTGTTCAGTTTTTGATAATAGGCCAATATCTCTGGCTCCCTTCCCTCCCTGCTGTCAGCACTACATAATTTAGCACTACAGAGGCAGGGACGGGGTAATTAGGAATATTACATAGTGAAGAAACAAGGCAGGAAAGCTTTTTGAGTCTCATTAACAGGCTGATAAACAAATCCGTTGCAGGAGAACAGGCCCCACATTTCGTGAGCTCAGCCGCTTCCCTCGGCAGCCCCCGAGCGGACACAAGGTCAGGAGCAGCACAAAGACACAGGACTTGAGTGCAGATTCTGCTGTTTCTGTTTATGCTAGGAAATAGTTTATGATTATATTACTTATATTTAACAAGCTGTGACATTCAACAACTTTTGTGTTCCAAAAGCCTGTTTCAAGTGAGCTGCTTATAAATTGGGACACAATTTCTGATAAAAACTAATAGACTATAAAACCTACAAACTGGTTGAAAGAGCATAGAAAACCTGGGTCTGACGGGCGTCCAAGCTGCCCTGGGCATTGTGAGTCCTGAGCCCCAGCCAACCTGAGCATGCAGCCAGGTTCTGGCTCCTCCACCTGGCTCTCTCCAAATCTCCAAACTTTCAGGCAGCGGGCGTGTGGGGAAGGGCTCAGGGCGGGGGTTGGGAGCGTGTCCTTCTCACGTCTTGGTGCTCGTGTGCTAGGTGTCACCTGATGTCCATCTTCATAAGGGCTGTGGAGGGCTTTGCTTGCTGATTACACTTTTGTCTTAATAATTGTGCTTATGTTCTGGAGACTGGTGGCCCCCCCCAGACTCTGCGATGGTATTCATGTCCCCAGGTTATCAGGTGAAACAAAATGCCTACTTCTACATGTTAAAAATCAGAGTAAGCCTTGTGGCATGCCTTCCGCATAAAGTGGCAATGTGAACCTTTCTCTGAGTCCATTGCAAAAACAAAAACAAGAAGAAAACCAAGATGAATGGACGAGCAAACTGTGGTACATACACACAATGGAATATTACTCAGCTTCGGGAAGGGCTGCAGTATTAGCACACGAGACAACACGGATGAACCTTGAAGACCTTATGTTGAGTGAAGCAAGCCAGGCACTGAAGGACAAGTATGACAGGACTGAACTAAGCAAACTGAGCAGACCACAGAGCTGGAGTCTGGATGACAGGTTTACAGAAGACAGAAAGGGAGTAGAGGGTTGTGAGCCAATGACCACATGGGCAAAATCTACGATAAGGTGGGAAGGTGTAGTTGTGCAGTGGATGAGCGTGGCAGTGGTGCAGGGATGCTATTGGGCTTGGCCGTGCTGGTCTGTGAGGGAGGTAGGGTAGGGGAGTTGAGTTGGACTATCCATGGAACTGGGGGGGAGGGACGGGGGAAGGAGCAGGTGAACTCTGGGGATTTGCAGGTCTGGGGTTAAAACTACAATGTTGGGAATGTTCTTTTGGCAAATATGGCAGCCGAGGGTTAGTGGTATAGGGTGTTGGATGTGGGATAGGGCATACCTGGGGCAGGCGTCTATGGAATTTGTAAGTGTTCATCTTGTCATAGTGTGTTATATCAGTGGGTGGAGACCCACACAATAAACAAGAAAATATCAAACTCCCGTCCTGGGGAGTCCTGCTATGTTCTCAATTCAAGGGACAAAGATCCCTTGAGAACATAGGTGATGCCTAATAAAAGAAAACAGACTAACATGTCAAGCCCTCAATATTACTGCAAGTAACTATGAATCTTATTCTTCAAAGATTGAAACTTAGTTGCTTACTATAGGTTCTGAGGAGAGAGGAGGGAAGAATAGAATCGATGGAACATAGGGCATTTTTAGGGCCTTCAAATTGTTTAACATGATCTTGCAGTAACAGATACACAGCACTTCAAATTTCATCAAAACCTATAAAAGTGCACAATCCAAAATGTAAACCATAACATAAACCATTGACCATGGTTAGTAGCAACGTTTCAATATTAGTACATCAATTGTAACAAATGTACAATCCACATGTAAACTGTTATTAATAGGGGAGAGGGGAAAAGACAGGAGGTTATTGGGTATATGGGAATCCCCTGTATTCTCTATGTGCCTTTTCTATATCCTAAAGAGCTTCTTTGAAGATAAAATGAAAAAAAAAAAAAAAAAAAAAAAAAAAACGGAAAAAAAATTTGGAAAAAAATTTAAATTTAAAAACAAAAAAAAAAATCTTACAGTGATTAAAGACACAATGTCTAAAAAGTTTTTTTTATTATTTCAAATTTAAAAATTTTTTTGTTTGTATTTTATTGGTTATTTTTTAAATTATTTCATTTTCTATTAATTTTATTTGGTTATTTTGGTGGCTTCATTTTTAGAGAGGTTTTAGATCACAAAAGGATCACTGGTGTGGGGTGTCCGTGATGGGGGGATGCATGGGAAGGGGTTCACCTGGGACATGCCTCTAAGGCATATGAATATGTTCAAGTGTTCATGGGACATTGTCTTGGTGGGTGGAGAGCCACACAATAACAGAAAGAATATTGAATTCCCATCCTGGGGAGTTCTGCTACATTCTCTAATAGGACAATAAGAATCCCCCAAGTGCAAGGGCATTGCCTAGGGAAGGAAGACAGACCATTACTCCAGGCCCTTGATATTGATGATTGTACTTATGAACATTTTCTTGTGAAACTGAAACTTAGCCTAGTATTATATACTGCCTAAGAGTTACTACCTGAGGGCCTCCTTGTTGCTCAAATGTGGTTCTCTCTAAGCCAAACTCAGCATATAAATGCATTACCTTCCCCCAGGTATGGGACATGACTCCCAGGGATGAGCTCCCTGGCACTGAGGGATTATTACCAAGCACCAACTAGCAATGCATCTGAAAAAAGACCTTGGCCAAAAAGGAGGAAATGATAAGTACAAATGAGTTTTTATGGCTAAGAGATTTCAAAGTGAGTTGGGAGGTCATTCCAGATGTTTTGCTTATGCAAGTCTCAGCAGGATCTCATTGACTGCAACAGTAAACAGTGCCTCAAATACTGGGGCTCCTGACAGCTCTAGAGATGTCCAGAAATCATAAGCTGAACAGACAGCTCAGGAATTTGGCATCCTGCCAGTGGGCCTTACTTTGGTATTTATGCTCCCCAGAGTAACAGAGTTAGACTCATTTATAGGCTTTCTCCACATGGCTCTTCTGCCCTTTTTATTTGAACCCATAATTAGCACTATACTTGATAAGTATCTGTCCCAGAGACTTAAATCTTTGGTCCACCCATGTGCCGGTTGAGCCCTAAATTTCAGTAGAGTTGCAACACCTACTCTCCAGTTCACTGGACTCACGCAGTTGATGATGATGGACAATGCCCATCCTAAGGAACAGAGAGAATCTGCAACTGCAAAGCAAGACAGCTCCATGCATCTGCCCCGTGGGATCTAAGCTCCCTCTCAATTAGAAGCAGAGTGGGCATCACCATCCCCAAATCCTCAAGGTTGAGGAATGAACAATGGAGTAAAATAGACATTATTATTCAGCTATAGCCTAATTATTATTCTAGCAATGGAAGATCTCTTATCATTGATATAAAAGCAGTGGCTACCAGAGGTTCTGAGGGATGGGAGAGGGAAGAATAGGTGTAACATGGGGGCATTTTCAGGACATTGGAGATGTCCTGCATGACTTTGCAGTGATGGATACAAGCCATTGTATATTTTGTCATAACCTACAAAATTGTGCGGGACAGAGTGTGAGCTTTAATGTAAACTGTAGTCCATGGTTAGTAGCAGTGCTTTAATATGGGTTCATCAATTGTAACAAATGTACCACACTAATGAAGGATGTTGTTGATGTGGAAAGTGTGGGAGGAGGAGGGAGTGGGGCATATGGGAATCCCTTCTATTTTTATGTAACATTTATGTAATCTAAAGCTTTTTTAAAAATAAAAAAAGAATTAAAAAGAAAAATGCAAAGCACTCCTCCCTCCTTCACTGTTGGTGGGAATGTAAAACGGACGACAGTTTGGCAGTTCCTCAGGAAGTTAAATATAGAACTGCCATATGATCCAGCAATTCCTCTTCTAGGAATATATCCAGAAGAAGTGAAAACTGACACAAACAGACATCTGCACACTGATGTTCATAGCGGCACTATTCACAATTGCCAAGTGCCTACCAACCAGTGAACGGATAAACAGACTGTGGTCTATGCATACACTGGAATACTATGCTGCAGGAAGAAGAGATGGAACTGGGGCACCTGATAACCTGGATGAACCTGAAGACATTATGCTAAGTGAAATAAGCCAGACACAGAAGGACAAATACTGCATGATCTCACTAAAATGAATTAAATATGAAGAATAAACACATGGAGTTTAAACCTAGCATATAGGTTATTAGGAGATAAGAGGAGGGTTGAGAAGAACTACTGATGTTTAATGTATGTGGGAGTTTTAATTAACTGTAAAAGTGTGGAAATGGATAGAGTTGATGGTAACACATGATAGTGAGTAGGACTAACACAGCTAGTTTATAAAGGGGATTGTGGCTGGAAAGGGTAGTCTAGGGATGTAAATGTCAATTGAAAGAAAGCTAGAGAATAACCTAGGACTGAATAACACAGTGAACCCAGAGGTGGATGAGAATTGTGGTTGATGGTACAGATGCAAGAGTGTCCTTTGTGAGCTGGAGCAGATGTACATCAGTATTGCAGCGTGGTGGGAATGTGGAGAAGCATGGGAAAAATACAATTAATGTAATGCATGGGCTATCGTTAACAGCAATACTGTAATAGTCTTGCATCAATGCCAAAGATTTATTTTGCTAATAATAGGAGGGTATGGAAAAATATGCCAAATGTGTGCTATGTACCATAGTTAGTGGTAATAGTCTGATGATATTATGTCATAATCTTCACAAATGTTCCACAACGGTGTGGTGTGTTGGTGGAGGGGTGTTGAATGGGAATTCTACACGTGTTTATGATTGTTTTGTAAGTTCACAACTTCTGTAATAAAAATATATTAAGAAAAAAAACAAAAAACAGAAGCAGTCCTAACTCATAACATTTGAGAATCTGCTAGAAAGTGGTCTATGTCAGTAAGAAATTCTGCATCTTGAACACAATATTCGCTGCTGTTTTTCGGCAGCGGATAATAAAGCTAGTTCGCGTTGGGTCCAACATAACTCATCCAGCAAGGTGGACTCCATTGTCACAGGGTAACTGAATCACAATTTTAATAAACCCGAGTGGAATGGGATTCGCCTTAGCTGCTTCGGCTCTTTGTCAGCTCAGAGGCAGATCAGTTTTGAGTTTTTTAGAACTGTCATCAGAAGGCTATCCTTATTCACGGATTTAGAAAGGTCTTTGAAATGGGACACACTTTCCACCTAATTTTATTTCTCTTTCTAGGAGCACGCTCCTTTGAGGCGTGCTCAGCAAGTCAGCAGGGCAGGCTTCTCGGTGTCATCACACCCAACAGTGGGCCACCTGCACGGCGCTGTTTGCAGACGGAGGTTCTGGAATCCCCTGGTAGGCCTACTTCAATTGGGGTGTTGAGATTAAACAATGCCCTGCAAGATTCTTCAGTGTTGAGGGGACGGGCACAAGCGTGCTTTCTAATGTTGCAGTTTGGCCCACACCAGCGAGTCCTCCCAGCTCCTGGTATGTAAAAGCATGTTTGTGTTTTCAGAGAATTTTACTTTCTCAGTGCAATTTTAATTTTTGCATGAAATTGCATGACTTGGGAAAGGAAATGGAGATGATACTTCTCTGGTTGGGTTATGGAGAACTAGGTCTGATAAATAAAATCTTGTGGCCCAACCTATGGAGGGACTTCTGCTAAACCTCATGTTGACAAAACCAGGATCTGAGTTTCTATTCCCTGTAAATGCCAAGCTTGCTCAGAAAACAGAATTTAAACCAGCCAATCAGCTACTGCCAACTCCCTATTTTTCCAACTTCCCCATTGCTAAGCAACTGCCTGCGCTAACCAAGTTAGGAAAGGTCGTCTGCATTAACCAGCTTTCCTCCCAATGGACTCCCTTGTGCTGTCTATAAAAGCCCGTTGCCCTCTTTGCTCAGGGAAGTCCTCTCTACCTTACGGTGACTGGAAATCTCCTCAATTCATGAGTCGATTCAATCTGGCTTTCTGAGATCTAGTCAAATTTTCCTCAAGTTTTTATTTTAACAGGTGACGTGTGTCAGGCGTGTGTACCATAGGTCAACCACCCATAACGTGCGGCTATTTAATCTAAATTAATGACAACGAGATACAGTGAACAATCAGTTGCTCACCTGGCCTTGGGCATTTCCAGTGCTCAGTAGCCGCGGGGTCTGGCGGCCACAGGCCTAGGAGGTTCCCCTGGCCGCTGGACGTGCCGCTGGACGCTGCGGCAGGCTGGGGGGACCCTGCGCGGCAGCCCGCGGTGACCACGCTGCCCTTTGCATGCACAGCTGCCCTGAGGGACTGTCTCGTGTTCTGCAGTGGAGGCCAAGAGGCGTTTCTGAAGTGTCCGTGTGTGAGAGAGAGAGCGTGAAAGAGAAGGACGAATGAATTCCGGCCTGCTGAAGACGCGTTACGATGAAAAGTCTGTCTGCGTCTCACAATCTAAGACCTCACTCGTCGTCTAGGTGTTCCCCTGTATTTCAGTGTCAGACTAAGCGTCTCTAGGGAAATGCCTTCTACTTTCCAGTCCCTGACGGTTTTAAGCATATATTGTATAACAAGAATTGCCTGAGTTCTCAAAATAATTGTTTATGTGACTTGCCTGAGTGGAAATTCGAGGTTTATAGGTCTAGCGGTTCCCAGGATGCTGCAGTCAAATCAGAAAGGAAAGATTCCCCAGCGAACCTGAGGGGCAGAGGCCCACAGTCATAGCTCGCCGCCATGCACACTCGCCTCTGGGAGGCGGGGAGGAAGTGAATCCTTGGAACTCGGCTGCTCATGCTGGGAGGTGGTCACGAGGGCAGGGGACTGATGGAGGAAGCGTGACAGGAAGAATCCTCAGGGGGCCTGCAGTTCTGGAAGGTCTGGGCCTCAGCCTCGCTTCCCCACGCTGCTTTCCCAGGTGCCCCCGGCCGGAAAGCTTCCTGCAGGTCCCGTGCGGAGCGGGCATTCCTTCACTCCTCCTTCAACACTCACTCACTCACCAGCAGCACCTGCTGTGCTCCTGCCCCTTTGGGGGGCTGAGGATTCCTCCCTGCACAAAGCAGACCACAGTGATGTCTTCACTGGATGTACTTTTACTGTGGGAGGGGAGAGGTGATGGCAGAAAGCAGAGGAAAGCATACTGCAGTCTAAAATATAATTACTTCTCATTCCTG
Source organism: Tolypeutes matacus (assembly GCA_026826555.1). NCBI lineage: Eukaryota > Metazoa > Chordata > Mammalia > Cingulata > Chlamyphoridae > Tolypeutes > Tolypeutes matacus. The sequence goes on along the minus strand of JAKSZT010054215.1, from coordinate 3,487,233 downwards.
GGGACGTTATGGCAAGAACAGAGCTGACTAAAAAGTTAAATAACTTAACAGCATTCTACATTTGGGACAAAATGTTGCAGAGTGTATGATTCCATAAAAGCATGGGCAGGAAGACATAAATCAGAGCTGCGCGGTGCCAGCCACATTTCACGGCTCGTGAGTCAGTGCTCTTAAAGCAAAGTCCCTTCCCCGTCAAAGCGAAAGGCTCTGTTTGCATGTGGAGGGAAGGAGCACATTGCTCCAACACCTTTGCGGATATCTGCAAAGTAAATGTCTCATTTCTCAGAATGTCATCTTAATAATCTCTAGACACTCTCCTCAAGAAAGAGAGGGGTTTGAGGCTGATTAAAACGTGCTGGTGGTTTCTTCCGGGGCAGCAGTTCTGCCTCGTCGTTTCTCCCTGGTGCACGCTTCGCCTTGAGGCACAGTTAATATAACTCATCAGTTCAATTTGAAACACCAAGCGGACAAAGAAAATAACCCCAACTATAAGCGTTCAACATGAAATTAAGTTCTGCAAGCTCTCAGATCTTGCTTTTCAGTGTGAAATCTTTTTTCTTAAGCTGATTAAATAGAAAATCCTAAAAGCTTGGAAAGCCCGGCCCAGGGCTGATGCCCCTTCCTCATCATCCTCGGGGGTCTCCATTCGCATCTTTCTGCTTTGTAACTGAGATGGTCAACTCCAAAAAAATAAAAATATAATAAATAAATAAATAAACTTTTAAAAAGAAAGAAACATCTCTCAACCAAAGACGACGGGCTCTTCCTTTTCTTTTAAAATAGTATCCCTACAAAGAACCCCCTCCCCGCGGTGCCTAAGGGTGCAGGGACTGCTCTAAGGCAGGGCCCACATCCGCCCGCTGGGTTTTCAGTGTCACCGTCTCCACTGCGGGGGACGCGATGGACGCACAGAGAAGTCACACAAATGACCAAGTTCACCTAACGAGGCAGAGGCCCGGCCAGAGCGTTTTTTCCAGAGGCAAGTACAGTGTCCTCACGGAGGACGAAGCTAACAAGAAACGTGATGTGTGGGAAGAGCGAGCGGACAAGCGGCCACTGGAAGCACTTCCCTCAGTGCCCCTGGCTTGCATCTGAGCGCTGAAGAAACAGCCCCCTCGCGCGTGGCGCCTGCGCTGTGTTAGCGCCAAGCCAGGGCGACACAGCTTGATCCACGCCGGGACACGCTGGCAGGGCTGGCCTCTGGGGATTCCTTTAACTTGCCTGGGGACTTCAGAGCCGAGGCCGGGGCACGGCGCGGCGACGCTCTGACCGGCAGGCACGCGGGTTGCCATTGCAGTCTGGAGGAGCCTGCAGCCGCGTGAGGCGGTTGCTGAGTGTATCAGACAGGGCAGTGCTGAGGCCCAGCTCCTTCTGGGGCCACGTGGTCTCCCCACTGAGGTGTCCTAGGAAGTCCTTCGGGCCTCCCAATGACAGGAAGAGGCCCACCCACACGGTGGAGGGTGGTCTCGTAAAGCCATGGCCATCAGGGCTAACCCCACCGTACTAGTCAGCAAAGGGGTGCTGATGCAAAGGACCCACATCTGTGGGCTTTTAAAAAGGGTGGGTATTTGGGGCAGAAGCTTGCACCGCAGGAAGTACTTCCTCACCCAAAGTCTGCTGCCACGGCTGGAGCGAGATGGCAGGCGACGTCTGTGAGGGCTCAGCCTTCCTCTTCCCCTTAAGGCCCCGTAAGAACAGCTTCTCCCGATCGCAGCTGTAGGCTGCAGGGCTCGTTTCTTTCTGGGCGCAGCTGCCCTGGTCTCTTCACAAGGTCAGCTATAGACTATCGGGCGAATGTCTCATCTCTTTCCAGGGTTCCAGCATCAAAAATAAGTTCTCTCCCCTGCCGTGTCTTTTCCTGTGTTCTTCTGTGTATCTACGTCCGTGTGAGAGTCTGTTTTATCAGCCCACGGAGGGGGCTGGGACTCAGCGCTGAGTTTTTTCACCCTAATGACATGGCTGAATCAAAGCCCTAATCTTAACATAATTTAATCAGACCTCTCAGCCGGATCTAATAAAGCAAAGGGTTATCACACCCAGAGGAACACATCAGTTTACAAACATCATCTAGATATATCTCTTTTTATCAATATCAAATGGCCACAGTCAGTTAAAGCATGCCCTGTACTCTGAAGACTTAGTATGGAAAAGAGAGTTATGAAATATTTGATCAATAATTTTTATGTTGATTATATGCCGAAATGATAATTTTGGGGGGGTACATTAGGTTAAAATAAAATTTATTTTTAAACTTAATTTCATCTGTTTCTTCTTACTTTTTAAAATTGTACCTACTGGAAAATTTAAAATTCCCTCTGCGGTTTGCATTCCCTTTCTATTGGACAGTGCTGACCTCGAGGTATGAACACCTGGCTCCTAAAGCTGCCTGGCATCGAGCAAACCAACCATTCGGTTCTGACATTCAGCCCCGGTAGGAAGAAAGTGATCCTTTTAAGGGTCTCGAGCAAGGAGAAGGATTGAATGAAAGGCCGCGGTTGGTGGAAGTCTGGCAGGCGGCTGCACTTTGAGGGGTCAAGGCGTGAGCCGGGGTGTGGAAGGTTCTGGAACACAGGCTGTGCCTCCTCAGAGACGAGCCCATCGGGGGATGCTGGTGTAAGACTGCGAACGGACTTTGGCTTGGTGGTGCCGCCTGTGATTCTGGGGCCCGGGGCCCAGAGGCAGGGGGCAGGGGGCAGGGGGCAGAAGGCAGAGGGGAGGGGGCAGGGGGCAGG